>JBBMOY011885832.1:0-12995 GCA_037951405.1 Platydemus manokwari | reverse complement strand
ACCTTACAATTAATAAATGATAACAATTAAATTTATTCATTGAAATACAAATTTTAACTCATTTTTGTAAAAGCCGGGATCATACTAATACACGTAATATTATTTTTCAATATCGCAGTATAATACTATTAGTTTTCTCCGAAGATTGTTCATACTTTCAGAACACTACATCTTCTCTGTTAATTTTAAAAAGCGTTCGCATTTGTTAAGCACATTTTAACAATATATCTATAACAATTTATCTTGTTTACTATCATATATAATAGCATGCACCTATTAATCTGTCAGATGCCAGATCTTTCATGGAATCAACAACTATCTGCTCTAAAGTGTATTACTAATTTAAGAAATACATAACCTATAAATTATTGTTGATTTATTGATATACATCACCAAATATAGAACCCAACTCGAAATTCTATCAAATCATCAATAAATATAAATCACTATATCTATACGATGACATTTTATAATACCTTTCATCTGAAAAAAATAAACGACAAAATAACTCCTTTGAAAATACACTGCCATTACCACATCGAAAAATACCAATGAGAATAAATAATAAATAAAATAATGGTTCCTATATTTTAATACATAAAATTGTAACCGCTTAGTTTTATAGTCACTTGTTATCAAAGATTCTCACGTAGGTTTGAAATGATATTTTATTCAAACTTCTAGTGTTTATAAAATAGGATTGTTTGCATTCAATAAACACTTTATTACATATAGATATAAAATAGAAACAAAATGTGTAGCGCCGAAGAAAAATAGAGCAAAAACGACATTGATTATGCTTGGCAAAAACACTACTGAATAATACTGCAATGCTTTATCTATTAAATTGTCAATTATTGTTGAAAACTTTTTTCGATAGACTACAATTTCGGACTTCCAATTCATCTATCCAACTGTAATTTATTGGTTTCATGGTCGTTATTTTTTTTTCAACAACTTCTCGGATCCACGGAACTTGACCTTTGCCTCGAGTTGCCACTAGTGAAGCCCATCTTCTTTGGACATTTGTTTCGGATTCATTTGATTTACAATTATTGGAAATGGTTTTATTAAAAGTTTTTGTTAGCAATTTAAATTTTAAATTTTGTTTCGCACGCGATAATTCATTAACATTATCAAGTGATATTTCATTAACATTATCAAATAATTTGATGATTTGTTTAACTGAAATATTTGATTCCATCGATGAGAATAGTTTCTAATGGAATCTTTGACAAACATTCTACTTATATGATGCAAGTATTACTCAAAAAATACAGTTGCGGAAATGATGATGTTGAAAATTTAATATTTGAGGAAAAGAAATTACTGTAATAAATTAACGCTCAATTCTGATTAACACTCCAATGAATGAAACGATATTTTTATGATTAAAATGATACTTTACTGTATCTGATTTTGTTTTTATATCTGTACCGGTAGAAATCTAAAAATTGTATTTATATTATCAAGTTTCGTAATTTGATTTTACGTGCATTGATTTTATCACAATTGTTCCATCAATATTTTCTAATGAAGATCCAAGTTTAATTAATTTTTTATATTATTTTGGAAAATTCGAGGAAATTAATTTAAAATAAAATAATCAGAGAAAATGTTGATATCCGAATATAAATGATAATAAAATCACTGCCCCGCATTCTGTGTAGTAAATAAAAACCATGTGTTCTTGTAATAATATTGTCGAAATTGGTAGTCAGCTAATATTTAACTCATAAAATGTTTTGTATTTAATTGAAATTAGGTTTTATGGTAGATGTAAATTATTGAGATGAGCATAAATGGACTCGGTAAAAAACTTTGAATCTTATCAGAGGATATGATAATAGTTGATTGTGATTATAAAATAACTCATCACATAATTGTTGTGAAAATGTGGATTTGTTTGATTTTTGTGTACTCTAGCTCTCCTATTGTTTATTTATTTACTTAGGTTACTAATTTTCTGGTGTTAAGTACAGAATAAATCTGACGAAAGAAAACCGGGTTTGGATATTGGAACTCTTGTTTTAGCACTTTAATCATTTTCATGCCTACACAACCATGCAAGCATGGCAATCAATCAATCACAGTTAACTTAGATGGAAAATGGTAATTTGAAAAAGGCTATAGACACATAGTAACACACACATAAGGATTGACCAATCCCGCTCATGCAAAACCAATAAATCCAATAAAAACTTGAAAAGTTAAAGATCAAATCAAAGTGTGATACAAGAGTGATACAAAAATGACACACAAATCTCAAGTATAAATACCTCTGTAAAGATGGCGAACTGCAAGCTCGAAGCCAAGTTTTGGTTGTATTTTTGAGATACTGTGTTGAGTTTTAGAGTATCCCACTAATTAGTACATGGTGTCAACAAATATTTAGTGATTCCGAATTACTTATTAACACTCGTTTGATTACTTATCTCAACGGACATCAACTTAATATAGCCTAATGACTATTATAGCCTTTACACAATTATTTGACTCTTGGCTTAAATATTCAATTATACTTTTAAATTGCTAGAGAATAATAAAGATTTGCTCTAAAAATAAAATATTCCTCAAATAAGTTTGAGCACAAAAACACTTACGATTGGTACCACACAACTGTACAACTAGTCAACTGGCGTATACAGACACCTTTAAAATTCTAAATTTTACTTTGAATTGCCTTCACAGAATTTATAGACTCCGCTTTGTTTTCTTATCTCTGAAGCTTTGCATTGCGTTTGTCAGAATAAAATCCTCTCTTTAAAAAAGGCAAAGACTTCCTGTTTTCTCAGCAAAGGTTTTTTCTCTTGAGAAATCAACTACTTGACTTTATCTCGAACAAAACCAAAATAAAACTGATGAGTCTTTGAGACAAACTTGAATTAAAGAAAACTTCTACCTTTATCGAAGGTATCCAAGATTTGAAATTTCGTTGATTATTTTTACCTGAGCTGTATTCTGGCAGAAAACAGGAGATTTTGAAATGATGCCCTACTCTGTGAGATCATTTGATCAATTGAAGAAGAATAACGCCGAAATAATACCAAAAATCAACAGAAAAATATGAATTGACAAGTGAAGACAACGATCAGGAAAGAAAGGCCCATAAACTTTGGAAACCGTAAGGCGAATTAAAAAAAGGGATCAGAAAAGTTGAAACAAAATAAACGAATGTCGGAAAGGAAATTGAAAGATTGGATACAGGAAGAAACCCGCAGAAGATGAAGAGCGTCAAGTTTAGATCTTGACGTGTAAAAACTCTTACCACAATATTTGCCTAGAGACAAAGGATGCCAGGCAAGTCCCAATTTTAAATATCCCAATACAACATAATACAATCCAATCCGCCAAATGATTTTAATTATTCGATATTTGTTATTAATTAATATAATATTTGATTATTGATAAAAATGACTTTTCAAATATGATAGTCGATTAATTTTTATTTGTACAGATTGATTTTCATAATAAATTTTGTAAATAAAAAGGATAGAATTTTCATTTTTATATTCAAGAAATTAAGTTTAAAAATAAAACTTTTTAAAGAGATAAAACATGTTATAATATAAATCAGAATAAGCTGATAAAAAATATCAAAATAAGTTATGATTATCGATACAAGGTACCAAAAACAACTTGAATTTCAAAGATTTTAAATTAATCATCGAGTACAAAGTAGCTAAATCAAACTTGTATAAATAAGTAACCGAAAATTTCAGAAAAAATCCCTCTTGTAAAAATCGCTTAGAATTCTTAACATTTTCAGCAGTGTCTTTCGATTGGAGCAAATAAATTGTATGAACTGAAGAAAATGAAATATGCCATAATTCAAATCTCAAATTTTAGTTATATTTGTATCTATTAATTTAAAAATAATAACTTGCCAAAAAGATATTTCCCTTTGAAAACGTAATAAAATATAAACAAGAATCTGTATCTTTAAAATCTTTAAGGTCCTAAATTAACTGTTGGGCTCTGGGTAAGGTAACTCTACCATAGATTTTAACGTAGTTTAGGTTTACGTGCCTGTGTTGTAAATTTCTTGATCAATAAAAATGTATCATAAATAATTATATTTGTGTTATTTGATATTCTAAAAATAAAATAAAGAGTTTGTAGTTCCCTGCATTTTAATCAATCAATTTACATTCACTGAACTCACACCGTTGAGTTTGATAACAACTTTTAACAACACATGCTCAATATAATTGTATTCCCATATATAAGATACCAAAGTATTTCCTCGAACCAATAAAATCACGAGCAACCGAATAAATACAACCAAATACAAGAGAAATGATAAGCCAATCTCATTTATATTTTTATTTAATAAATCCGCAAATACATGCAGAATGCATAAGAATAGTTTGCAATAAACACGTAATTAGGTTGTTGTATTAATTTGATTTGAAGATAATTTAATATTTGGTATTATTTTTCACACCACGTTATTATTGTATTTAAACTAATAAGGCGTGGCATTGTCGGATTTTGGTAATGAATTTTAACAATGAGTTTTATTTTATGGCACAGAGTTTTATCAGAAAAATGTGTGGGTGTAAATTTGGTGTTAACTACAACATTTGATGATTTGCGTCTCTCATTGTAATAGATTTATAAATATCATTTTCAAATATATCGATTACAGATTTTTGTTATTAGGATAAAGAAGTTGGTGGATGGCCTTGTTATAAACATGAATTCATGAATGAAAAAACCCTTTTTACTCAAATATCTGCAAAATATTCATAATTATTTAAACCTTATAAAGACCAAATAGATGTGACTGCGAATCAAAACATTCTAAAAGTTCTTTATATCGATTCGTACCAGACTGAGGCGATATTCCAGTATAATAAAGAACTTGAGGAAGCTACAGCATGGTTTGAAATATCTCAACAAATCGATATCATTATCGCTTCAGTCAATGTGTCAAATACGCACTGGACTTTCTTTATCGGATCGATCAACATTTCAGTCGAAATAATCGACCCACTTGGAGACCAAAGTCCGTATGTATCCAGAGCCATGGAAAAAGGGAAGATCTTGTTTGACACCATAAACCAATCAATGAGCAGAATGAACATGATATTACAACAATCTGTCAATTTTAAAATGCGGAAATGTCAAACGAACAGTAATGACTGTGGACCAATGACCTGTGGTTACGCCGAAATTATCATATCAGAAGATGATAATATTCCAATCAACATTGAGAAAATTTGTCAGAAAGTGTGAGATGTCAATAGAAAAATGGTCAAAAGTCTATCTAAAATAGGAGATGGTTCAGAAACACTTACGAACAAAGACGATTATGCGCTCTTCTCCGAAAAACACATGCGATTGTTGATCTGAAGTGAATTCAGACAGAGAAGAAATCTTGTACTTGACCCGTTTATCAGTGAGGCGATAACGAGGAACAAAGTGACGGACATCATCCATAACCTTGATTTTAGATTTTTCAAAGATCACGAATTAATATTTTGTCAAGCACTTCTGAAGTCAAAACAATGAACCCTGGTGAAAGTTAATGTTAGGAATGAAACGATTTCTTTCATGGATCCGATGTGCGATATCATTACTGAAGAACACCAACAGATGATTTCGAATGCCAATAAAAATTAAAGCATATTGTCCGGAAAGCCAAATATTTTTGCTTGAAAAGGATCAAAATCCAACTAAACTAACCCAAACTCAATTCGGAGACAGTGGCCCCATTGTATTTGGATACATCAAAATATCTGCTCCATTATCAGCCAGAGAATAATCAATGTCAAAACGATCAAAGAAAAAGCCAAGAAGTTAATTATTCTAAGCGAGGATAAGAGAAAGAACTTGGAGAATCTTATGTTACCAGTGACCAATAATAATCCTCGAACCATCATTGATACACGGAGAATCTTGGTCACTGAACTATATTGCAAAATTGAAAATGTACCATTGGATGAAAAATACAAGTTATTTATTGCCTTTGTCGGAGGACTATGTGTGGTCAAAGATGAGACCAGCTCTTATATGGGGCGAGTCGATCAATCAACCGATAGAGGAAAAAATGACTTGTGTTTGTGAAAATTGTATAAAATTGTCCCGGATTCTGCATTTCAGATAGCTACGAGCTCCAATGATACATACTATTGCCCTCCGAAATAGGATCTGGGAAACCACTATATCAGAAAACAAGGCGAGGCACATTTAATAGTAAGATGCTCCAAACCATGTGAGAATGCATGCATGTTGGATAATCTTATTAAAAAGGGTCCAAAATTTGAGTTCAAAAATTTTAATATCGAGGAAATTTATGCGGTACTAAAAGATAAGAAGCCTAGTGCACCATGTAGAAGCAAGATCACTTATGGAAATATGATTTATGAAGGTCCAAATACAGAGATTATGACGACTATCTTTAATAATTGCCTTAATTTAAAATCAATTCTCGATGAGTGGCATAAATATTATACCACAATGATTCCCAATCCAATGAAACAAGATCAATACTATCAAGTTGGTTCTTGGAGACCTGGATCAACGCAATTCATGGATCAATTAAAACAATCTTCTACACCCGCTGCAGAAAAGGGTTGGACCAAGCCATGGATGCAGCGAATACAACTTCATCTTGAGGGCTGCCATTGAAAAACTGCACGAGAATACTAAGAATAATGTCAAATTCTTTTTTATTGATATCGAAGAGACATTGCCATTAGTCAATAATGCTATACTCTTTGCTATATTATAAAAAATGGGTCTTAGTTTGACAGCAATACAAATTATTCGAAGCCTATTTGATAATTGCCAGATCGCGTTCCAGTGTAAGAATTATACGACCAATTTTATTATCATTAGAAGAAAAGTTAGGCAAGGCTGCCCTACCTCCATGCTTTTGTTCAATATTGCCGTAAACCCGATCCCAATACAAATGGAACAATCACAGAATACCGGAAATCATGCTGGCAAGCCATCGAGTTACAACACTTGCCTATGCAGATGACATAGCAAACATCTCCAAAAACGAAGAAAAATGCCAGAATCAAATCAATCTATCATTACCGATCGTGAACTAACCAGGCATTAAGTTAAAGCCCAACAAGTGCAGCCATGTATGGAATATCAAATCGAGACAAGCAATCAACGCCCTGACGATCAATGGCCAACAATTACCACAGATGCAACCTGAAGAACATTCTAGATACTTGGGAGTCAAATTTACACAGAAACTACACAACTCCTTCGAAAGCCTAGAAGTTGAACTCAATTCATTATCTGAGAAACTCGCTGACAGTATTCTGCTACCCTGGCAAAAACTCCATACCTACAGCATGCTTATTCATAATAAAGTGATATTTTTTGCTAGGACATACTATGCAACATACATCAAGCTGAAGAAAATGAACACATAAATTCGGAAAGTTCTAAAGAAAATTATCGGTGTACCAAAATCGTTCTCTACTCACTTCCTATATACAACGAAATCAAATGGGGGCTGCAGGTTACGGATTATTGTAGCAAAATTTATGATCCAGACAATATCAAACGGAATAGCAATACTGAACAGTAAACAAACAATTATCAACGAAATTGTAAAAGAATCTTTATACTCGCAATCCAACCAAAATTTCTTGGAATTCCTAAATTGGCTGAACTCCCATCCTGGGATCAGACAAAAGAAGCACTCTTGGTGGGACAAAATTCGATAAGATATCATATCATCACATCAACCAGCTTCCAAATTATCGATGGCAAGATTAGGATCAGAGTCTTCCAATGCATCACAACGGACGAAGGGGATGTATCTACTGAGATACCATGGGGAACGAAACACTTTAAGAAATTGACGAAGTTATTACGGCAATGTTTTCATTGAAGTTATCAACTCCTATGGTCATAGGAGATCCAATGTAGTCGGTAAACCAAAATCCTGCCTGAAATAACATCTGCGCGGAAAAAGTTTTTTTTCAATAGTGGGCTATAAATTGCTGAGTTCATATTTCTACACCAAATGCTATCAAATACATTGGTAACTCTCAACAAGAAACATATGCAAGAGGACTAATGCCGGAAATATCTCTACGAAGTTGAATCTCAGACCCATGTCTTTACAAAATGCAACTTATCACACTCATATATACTCAACCTGTACATGAAAATAATGGAACTACTTGCGGGATATATAAACAATCATACTGTCAACGACGTTTAAGGTGGAAAATGCTTGTCAATTCATGGGATCAAAGTTGAGATTGAAATTACCGGTAGTCAATAACCACAGTAGTTGTATCTTTTTAGTCGACGTCAAATGCCCCATGGACGAACAGCAACTGATGAAAAATGCAGATGAAGTCAACTTGCAAAAATACGAAAATCTACGAAAGGAAGTAAAGAAAGCCAAGAACAGGCTGAACGGTTGAGCTCCGTACCTTCTTAATGAGGGTACTTGGAACCTGGTAATCGAAAAACGCAAGTTATACTTCGACTCTGCATTTAAACAATAGCAGTTTCACTGAAGGAAAGCCAGACTCTTTTCGAATACAAGGACCTAATCAAATGATCACAATGACATCTCGGACGATGACTTTGTAGACTGTGAAGATGAGATGTCCAGCAAACTTGGATGAGCCAATGATAACAGCCTATCTATGAGTGACGAAGGAAAGAAGAGACTACCTGTAATAAAATGCCCTACCACTTAGTGGTGAAGATTTTAGACTATGTCTTACTTGTATTAGAAAAACCATGTTATATAAATAATTATTTGAAACAATAGTTATCAAAGATGTTCAATTTAACAAAATCCATACCAAACAATTCAACTTAATACTAATTTGATGTTAATCGTTATTTGACAATTAATGGTTTATTTGATAATATTTTATTGATATGTATATCAAAAGTATATCTGTCACTTTAAATTTTGTGAAACTTTCATAATATATCTTTATGTATTAAAAAATAAATAAAAATTAATAATATGGATGGGAATATAAAGTACTATTCTCGTAACATGAGATTAAATAATAAGAACAAAATTAATATAAATTATACTAATATAAAATGAAAAAATGAACTAGATAAGGCATCGCGTAACAACTGAAATATACCAAACCCATTACACGGCTGCACTAGCTAATGAAGCCATAAAAAATCATATTATTTATATAATTCTAGATTTGATTTGCAGATCATCGCCATACACCAATTGCAAATAGCAAGATTAAATTAAAAATAATAATTTGATAGTTTTCAATCATTTTTCTGCGTAAGCATTTAAATGATAAATATAACCAAACATTGCTCATTGACATTGAATTTTTGTCGTTATATTACATTATTAAATTTAAATAGTTTATACATTCTCATGTCTATTTCAGTAATAAATTGTGCTAATTCTGACGTATACAAACACCTTTTTAATTCTAAATTTTATTTTGAATTGTCTTCACAGAATTTACAAGTCCTTTCATATGGAGTCAATGAAAAATTGTGCTAATATAAACTGTTCCTACAAAAAAATTAGTAAGCAGTATATCAATAATCATTCCATTTAAAACAGTTTTGGTTTTCATAAGTAGAGCAAACATACTCAAAAATAAAACAATTAACACTATAAAATGATCAAAACCTAAATCTTTCGCACACACGAATTCAGAATCATGACATAAACAAGATTCCTAATTTGTCACTCAATCTTGAAATTAAACAATAAACAGACAAAATACGTTATTCAATAAAGATCTCAAAACAAAGATTAACGTAGATTAAATTCCAAAAATGAAGTAATACAAAATATAAAACAAATGCACAAAAGCATCGAATACCATAGCAATATTTTATATGTTGCAATAAAACAAACAATATTTATCCATGTTTATTAACATAAACATTTACAACTTGACAACACTATTTCTCAAATTTAATACATGGATCCAAGCTGAAATGAAAAAAACATTAACAAACGATAAATTATAAACATAAACAATATTGCGAGTCACTTACAACAGAAATAGCTATTTCTGAATAACATGACAACACGGATTATTTGAAAAACAATTATTTTAACTTACATCTTCAGCATGGACTCGAATATCATCAATCTTTAAGATCATTTTGCAAACTTGAACAGCCAACATTATCTGTGCCTTCTTCGAACTAAGAGTTTCAAGAACAAGTTGTTGTTTCATGTCATTTGTTCCTACGCGTTTACAATCCACACCTAATCTTGGATTTTGTTCTTTCAATTGACTAGCTTTTAATTCAGCCACCGTAGAAATTGATGGCAAACCGGAATTCTCTGACAAAGCAATAGGTATAGCTTCCAATGCTTCTGCAAATGCTCTCATAGCATACTGTTCCAAACCTGGAATTTGATCAGCGGCATTAGAAACGGCAAGGGAGCAGGCGATTTCAGGTGCACCACCACCATATACAACTCGTGGATCCCTGACCTGATTTGTTATAAATTAATTAAAAAATAATCAAAAATCAATCATACCAAATTTCTAACAACACAAAGAGCATCATGCAATGAACGTTTGGCTTCATCGACAATCATACGTGAACCACCTCTAATAAAACATGTAACTGCTTTGGAATTTCTGCATTCTTCAATAACAAGCATTTTATCTTTAGTTGTTCCAAAAGATAATTCTTTAACAATTCCAGCTTTACCCAATTTTTCTGATGTTAATTCTTCGAATCTTGGCACAATTCGTCCACCAGTGGCAATGGCAATCAATTCAATTTCAGGTCCACCAACCCATCTTACAGCTGGTAAATTTTTTTGATATAATAAATGATTAGCTTCATCATCAAATCCCCATTGACAAATGACTAAATTTGCACCAGAATCTTTAACTTGATCAACCATTTCCACGAATTTGTCGTGTTCATACTTTGCAAGATTTTCGTAATCTTTAACAGTCTCTACGTAGAGGTTATGTTTGGTTTTTGGTTTTGGTGGTTCAAAAGCACAAGTCAAGATAGCTATCTTTGCATCTTTGATTGACTTTGGCATTTGTGGGTGTGAAAAATCTTTATCAACAATTACACCTTTAACTAGAATAGAATCTGAAAGACTTCCACCAACTTTACCATCAACTTTAATCAACTCAAAGTCAACATCTTTTCTCTCAATATCAGCTACAGACAAAATTGCTTCAACAGCCATTTCTGCAAATTGCCTATGGCACTTATTAACAATTTTTGATCCTAAGGTAGTCATTGCAGTTTGAATAAGTGGTTCTTTATTCTCTCGACTGAAAACGAATGTATCACTGATTCTATCAAGTTCATCTAAGCATAATTTCGCAGCCATTTCATAACCATCAGAAACTCGAATTGGATGAATGCCACGATCTAACAATTGCTCAGCTTGTTCTAACAATGAACCTGCTAAAACTACAACACCAGTTGTCCCATCACCAATTTCGTCATCTTGTGATTTACTAAGTTCAACCATCAATTTAGCAATCTCGTGTTCTACATCCATCATTTCCATAATGGTTCTTCCATCGTTAGTAACTGTAATATCATTATCAGGATTGACCATTATTTTATCTAATCCTTTTGGCCCAAGAGAAGTACGTAAGATATTGGAAACTGTCTTAGCGGCCATAATATGTGACTAAATCAATCAAAAAGTTAAAAACAAATTTAAAAAAATAATTAATACTTTATGAGCTTCAATTCCAATTAATCTCTTTTTCTTTTCTTCATCTCTTAAAATAACAAGCGGTCTACCATATTCATCAATAGCTATTTGTGCAATTTGTCTTCCTGCCATTCCTAATGGTAATTTCTAGTAGCAATGAATTTTAATAAATTTAATACAAATTAGTGTATTAAAACAAGCTTAATAATATTCTAATTTATTTAAAATTGAATTAATTGAAGAAACTTCTTTTTATTAAAATTAATAATCATAATTTTTGTTAATAATTTATTTTATTTTAATAATTTCAAACATAATATTAATTAAATTTTTCTAAATTTTATTTATATAAAATATAAAAATAAGCAATTAGGTTTGAATAATATCTACATTATATTGAGTCAAAATTCAGGCTACATACTGATTGAGTAAATTTTCCTTTGGGTAAAGAGTACATTTCAAAGGTTTTACTTTGTAAAATCTGATTAGTGCTATTTTCAGGTGTAACATAGATAGCCAAATCTGAAAATGAGTATTGGTTTTTTGCTAAAGAGTTATCAGTTGATTTATTGGGTACATAATTATGCAACCAATTTCTAACACTCGATAATCTTTTCAAAAATATTGGCTGTTTATCTTTTATTGGGTCGATAGGAGGATGAAGATGTCCATATTTTTTTATTAGTGACTGTCGTTTTTTGAATTTCAGCAGCTGATTAGATAAATCCCACATTTTATGAGGATCATTTCTAGATTTTCGAATCATTTCTTTTTCATATAATTCACTTTTACGTTTGCATTTTGCTTTTATAATTCCATAAATAAAAACTATGAGCAATACCGAGCCTAGCACAACCCCGGTTTGTATTCCTTCGTTGGGCGAATAAGTGGCATATTGAGAGTCAGATTTATCTGTGGTGAAATTACTATTAATGAACAGAATGCGAGTTTCTGATTTGAAAGTGGTGCTTTGTGATTTTGAATAATTCCATGTTATATTGATTGAGATCTTCTTAGATCTTTTGACATACATATCCAGTTAAAAGTAAATCCATTAAATTTCATCGATGTTATTAATAGACATAATTCAAATAATCTTAGTTGGAAAGTCAAAAATCTTATTATAATTGGAAGAAGATTACTTATCCATATGAAGACAATATTGTACAATGCAAAATTTTTCTCCTTTTCTTATCTATTTCTATCTTGTGATCTCTAATGCATTCAATATGAAAAGTACTCATTCATGTTCTTCAATGCATACTAAAAAATTTTCCTAACACACAAACAAACATACAAACTTCAAAAATAGCTAATAGAATGAACTCATCAATGTTCTCCTAACTAG
>JBBMOY011884721.1:0-12996 GCA_037951405.1 Platydemus manokwari | reverse complement strand
GTGGTTATTATATAATGTAAGGTTATTGATAAGGTTATTGATTATGTCATTCCAACCAAACAGAATAAAAATTAAGGTTTGTTCACAACAAATCTTCCCTACCAACATATTTGTATCTTAACGCTCATTTAATACCGGTACACCTGATATACAGAAGATTTAAGGAAGATGTACAAGGAAGTTGTATAAACGATAAAATGGAGACATACAAGAAGATATAAAGAAGATATTAAACAGGATATTTAAAAAAAATAGAAGAATTGGAGTTTTCATGTAAAGTAATAAGTAGAGTGTTCGATAAAGAGACAATCAAGACAATCAAAGATTTTAAAGACAAGGGGATGTGAGACATTTTAATTGAATTAAAGTTTTAGTTCAAATTTAATTCAAATTTGTAATGTGATGACTTTTCAATTCGTTTTTAATGTGTGTTTTTTAATATAGTAGCGGCTAACAGTTACTAATAGCTTCTTCTATGACATTAAATTCGAGTTAAAAAATGCATTTCACTGAAATATTTAAACCAATTATAATTCTTAAAAAATTTATATTAGATTTTATTCTATTAAAAACTTGGATTTCTTTTACATTCCTTGAATATAAATTCAATTTTAGCCCCTTATTCTCTTTATCTTCAATATTATATCTTTCATGGCCTTTTTTAATAATGAATTTGTCAGAATAAAATTCAAATGCATTGTCCCCATGCCAACAGCTACCATTCCACTGGATTCGGACTGAAAACGATTTTTAGAATTTTTATCAAATTATTGTGATTTTAAAATATATTTTATCAAAATTATTTATTTTAGAATCCAATATCGAAATTTTAAAATCCTCAAAATTGTATTAAGGTTTCGTGCAGAATTTTTGAAAAAACAAATTCCAGTAAGCTCTCATTTATCAATAAATGGGAAAAATTATAAAATTTAAATCAAAATTATGATTTGCCCTTTTATCTGCTATTGAAAAATCAACACATTTCGTTACTATTTCCCTAAATCCGAAATCGAGTTCAGAAAAAAAATCATTTCTGAAAAGAGTTTATCAATCCATTGAAATGGTCATATGAAATTATCATCATCAGATCACAAGGAAAATAATAAAAATGAAGGAAAACTTTTTATGTGTAACAAATAAGAACGTTACATGGAAATAAAATCGAAACATGACGAATAAAAATAGATGAATAATAATTTCAATAATATTCCATATATAATTTCATACTGAACCGAATTGAATTAGTTATTTATTTCTCATTTTATTTTACTGCTCAAATTTATCAAATATAATCCTATTATCACGCTTGATAAGCTAACTAAAGGTTTCTCACATATTGAATTCATTACAACGAGAATAAGAATACAAAACAATTTAATTAAACCGATGTAATAAATCATTCTAAAATATCAAACTCAATTCAAAGAAAATGAAAATTGTTTTTTTTTCACTTTGTAAGAATTGGAAATACTTGCTGTTGAGTGTAAACATATTTCTCCAATCCGAAAATCTACTCGCATTTGATTTTCTGAATTACTAATTTGAATTCTGGTGTTGATTTCGTTGTAATATTTTAATGATACTTTGTGTGATGCATGGCAATTATCGGTGGGGGGAGGTTGTTTCTGATTTGATGATGTTAGGAAACGATTGGTTTTATGTTGAAAGCACATTTTGGACTATTGTTATATGAATAAAGAGAAGTTAATTTGCTCGTATGATTGCAAAGGGTTATCCCATTCACAAATACAATTATTAAGGTATTTTGTGCAATAATTTTTAATAGAAATGTCTTTTAAACCCGTCGGCAGGTGTTTTAGCATTTGGAATTGTGAGTGATTGCTTTACGAATCACAGGAATGTTAAATGGTGATCGAGAGCTTGGAATTATTAGAATATCTCTAATTGTTAGACTGTCAAAATACGCTAATTAATTAGCGATTTATAAATTATTTGAAATTATTAAAGATAATTAGAGACTGAATCTCTCAATAATTTAATTATTTCTGTGATAACCTCACACTGGTAACAAACGGGACATTGTTAATAATCATTCATGAGATAATTAATTCATTAATTAATATTAATACTTTACGATAAAACGATTCATCCAAATCATTGACAAAGACTCCCAGATTGGTAATTGAAAAATCAGTTGAAGACAAATAATTTAATTAAATTATATTTTATTATAAGAATATTCTAAACTTATCTGGAAAAACTAGAAAAGCAATTAGACTGTAATTTAAATTATTAAATTTTCATTTTTAGGTTTTTCTAACTTTTTAAAAATATGTTTATAAAACGAACATGGAAAAAGAAATTTATTTAATCAGAGTCAGATAGGTCAGTAATTTGAAATTCTAATAACAAGAATTATAAAATTATTATAGATAATTTTAAAATGTAAAATTAAAAATTCTCACTTTTAATATTGATTGAAAATAGAAAATAAATATGAATAGTTATTTGAAAACTATTATCGATTAAAAACCAAAATTATTAACATTCTATTTTATCAGAGCCTCTTCGAACAAAATGTTCAGGAATTCATTGAATTTTCAAAAATGACATTCTTTTCATTCTGATAATTGCAATCAACTTTTAATATTGCAATTCTTTTGATTATTGATTGTTTCATTAGCGTGTGTCAATTCAATTTCATCCAACCCGGAATGTAAAACAACTAAGGAACACCTCTTTATTGGAAATAATATAAATTTATAAAGCAGGAAACTACTGTGAAGTGATTCGACAATTTGAAGTATTTCACTGCACATCAGTTGATAGCAAGTCAATACTTTCTTGGATTAAGAGATTTGACTCAAATGAATGTGTTGAAGAAAATGCTCAAGCCGAACCTCGTGATGCAATGGCTAATGAATTGGTGAATGAATTGGATGTCATTTTATATTAAAAGTGGAATCCCTTATGAAATTATGATAGGAGCTTGGTGTTGAAACTCTGTAATGCACATCGAAAAACATTTTCACAACATCTTTATTTTGTAATTTTAAAGAAATGCAGCATTATAAAGGAGTTGTCCGAGCCAACAACTGTGTTTTGAAAAAATATCTTGATGATGTTGGGGTGTGAATTTAAATAATAATTAAATTAAAATAAATAAAAATAAAAATTGATAATTGAAAATGGAAAACATTTATTTATTCGGTTACTGGTGATGTCTGTAGACAACATGTTGTTCTGTGGCCTTTACATGTGGTTCCGATGTATGTTCAAAAATGGATTATCGATCTATATAAAAGAAAACACAAATTCAAATTTTACAGAACTAGTTTTTACAAGAGATAACCATTTCAAACTCGTAAGGACTTGACTGACAAATTTTAGCTTCTCGGCGATCAAAATCTCATATTTTATCTCTTGGCATTTTTCATAATTTTACCAGAATCACAGTCACATCAATGTCAAACATTTAGAAAATCCAATTGATAACCTTTTATAAAATCTTCTCAACACAAGCATTATTGGATATTTTTGTCTTTCTCTGACAGTCAGATTCAATTGAAGATGTTCGCAAATTTATTGTTGGCCCATTTTTCATTATCGACTACTAGCTTTCTTGATCAGTGGAAATTTTTTTTCGAAAAATTCCAATAATTTTTGTTTTATTTTTGCAAATGAAATATATTTTTTAAAATTTCGAATTCACATTTTTAATCATATTTTTATCATTATTAAATAAAGGATTGATTTGGAGTTCTTTCAAAATTGCTGGGATCGCAAAGATGTTGGGATCACTCACCTCTAACGTGCAGTGATAACTAGTACAATGTAACGCACAATACCAATCTAGCATGCAGGAGTTACTCGCCAAATGTAACATGCAAAATACTTGAGCACAACAGATACCTTATGTTGGCATCTCCCATCAACATTTTTATAACTTTGTAAATATTATCCCACACAGTGTAATAATATCACACCAACCCATTACAATAACAAAACAATACAGTAAAATAACATAACTCCCTGGCTATGGATGGAGAAGTAGCAATGAACGGACAGCTGATGAATTAAGGATTATCAAGAATTATAAATCGCTGACAATATCTGAATAACAATGTCATTGCGAATATGATTTATTAACAGTGACATTCAATATTTAATAAAAAATGTTGTTTTTATGGTGAATATTGTTTATTAGCAATGCTATTCTTTATATTATTGATTATTTCTATTGTAAGGCGGAAGAGGTCGATTTTGTTATCTGGGCAAAAATAATAAATGATAATAAATAATATAAAAAATGTGATAATTAATAATAAAATAAAATCAATAATGGTACAGCAGAAAGGTCACGGAAAGGACATAAATAAAATTTAACAAAATATAATAAAAAATACATAACACACATTGAAAAAATGCTCGACACTAAGTAAGCCAAGCATGTTAGAGGAATGCATAAATTAACGGTTATAATATTTGAGAAAATACGGAGAGTAATAATAACATAGGAGTAAAAATTAGATCAGTATAAATACGCGTGCAGCGGTTGATCCAAACGCACTTACACATTGTCACACTATCAAGATATACCTGTGACAACTGAACGAAGGCATCTTAATCAATTTATCGATTACCAATTGAAGATATTTTTCACCAGCAAATGTTAGCGGCTCATCGGATAACGGGGTGGAATTTAAAAAGAGTATTTTAATCATCTCTGAGGAGTAAGGTAATTTACTCCTATGATCATCAAATTAGTAAGTACCCATTAACTATTTTAAACTTTGCTGTAATTAACGTTTCCTTTAAATTGTCATCTACTCCGTTTGTTTCGGACTCTCAACCAACCGCTTTCGCGATGCGCTGAATATCGATACAATTTTTTGTAATAAAGGGTGACCGCTAGAAAAACTGCTATTTACTTTTACAAAGAATAATTTTTTTACAAAGATTATGAAAGGCACATGTTATATTACACTCATTGATGCTCAAAATGTCATCCGTGCACTTCACAATGAACTTTGAGTATCAGATGAGATGATGAATAAAATGCGTGCTTACTCATTTCTGTTTTGATTTGTTTCGGTTTCTGTATGATACCCACATCATTGAAGGCCACAGGAAACAGCTTTCAGACTTAAAAAGGCAAGTAATCATTCTTTACAAAAGTGAAAATTCGATTTGGGGATTGACAAAATGTCTGTCTGTGTTACCAACTTGTTTTCAAGGATTACCAGCCATCAGTTCAATCATTTTGTTGCAACTTAGAAACGAGGTCCTGAAATAGCTGGTACATGCCAAAAAGGAACGGGACGAGATATGTGTCACAGTGAAAGATTTGGCTGTTTAACCTGTGAGACACAGAGCAATGTACAGACTTCATTTCAGTCAACGAGAAATCCCTCGACATCTCAATATATCAAAACATCATTGTTTGAAATTATCAAGTAAAGTGAACCGAAATGCTATTATCGAATAAAATGTAACTTCCTTTGTGAACGACATCAGGAAATGCGCTAAAACATGTCACTTGTACTGATCAATAGGTTTGAAACAGAGTGTGTTTGAAAAAGAGTATGGTTTTTGGACGAAGTAAGGTTTTCATTACGACCGCTTTTGAATACATAAAATGATTGCATTTACCGAGAAAAGCGTGTAAAAACTGACAAACCCGTGAAAGATCTGCTTGTGGATTTTGACAGTTTGCAGCCATCTGTTCTTTGTTATGCTGCACATTCATTTGTGGCAAAAAAGGAACTTCGATTTTTTGAAGGTATTATCAGAGTCCTTAAGGTAGGAAGAAAAAACAATAAATCAATATGATTATTGTGAAGAGATGTGTCCACATATGTTCAGCTTTATACGAAATGTAAAGGACGATTAAATATGGGCATGGCAGCTGAATGGTGCAAGGGCTCACACAGTAACGAATTCAGTTCAATTTCTTCAGCAATTTACTCCTAATTTCGTTGAACTGAAATTGGCCCTCTAAAATTCCAGACTTAAATGTCATGGATTACTGCGTATTCATCTTGTTATTAACAGAGCTTCAAAATTGTCGACGTGACATAAACTTTATTGATGATTTGAAAACAAGTTTGGAAAGAGCTTGGAACGATATCTCACAATTTATACTTCCAAACGTTACACGAGCTTGGATTTCTAGGTTAAGACGCTGCGCTGAAGTGCACGGACGACATTTTGATCATCTTTGAGTGTACTATAACATATGCCCTTAAAAACTTTGTAAAAAAATAGCAGTTTGACAAATTTTCGGTTTTTCTAGTGATCACCTTGTAGTTCAATACTATTACATCACAGTAACACCGGTTGGTATTCCACCATGTTACTACACAACAGTTTTCCATAGTGTTCATTCACAATAAAAAAAAAATCTAATATTTATTACATATAAAGATTGCCTTTACGAGGCGCTGGGATACCCCTCACCTCGACTTTAATATTTTATGTTCTAGTTTCTTTTTATGTTTTATTCCTTGACATGGTTTCGAGCATTCGCAGATCCATAGAGTTCGGGAGAATGATATTTCACAATTGAATCCTACAACGGTATCTATTGCTGATATTGCACAACAAAATACTATGCAGCAATAGTCTCTCTAGATGGTATTACTATGGCAACACACAACAGCGATGGTATTATATAATGGTATTGCGTCATAACATCCTTGAATAGTATTCCACAAGAATTATTATTATTATCAATATTATTATTATTAATATAATCATCCAAATATATTTAAATTTTCTCCACAACATATATTTTCTACTTCCTCTAGCGCAACTAATATAATTTTACAGAAATATTTTCAGCCTTCTTATTCCCATCGTACCGAGAAGTCTGTAATATTTACTACGAATTCCTTAAGGACTAAAATATATCTGAACTGTAAGTACAGGAAGCAATTAACCGAACTCAGTGAATTCAATTTTTCAAAAATCCTGTGAACTGTTGTCAATAATTATTCCGTCTAACACCATAAACGGTTTAATTGTTCATCGAACAACATTTATTTCAATGAGCTGCTTGCATCAATGATTGATGTTGTTGATGTTGTCGATATTGTCGATATTGTCGATGATGTTGCCGTTGTTATTGAGATTGTTGATAACACAACTCATTGGCGTATTTCGCAATAATTATCACAAGCGACAATTACTGGATTGTCTTGATCAATTCTCTCTCACATATTCTCTCAATTATTCCATTCACGTTTTTACAATTAATTCTTTTCTGTGAAATCTCAACTCTTTTCTCTCAAACACTGTGATATCTTTGCTCACCTTAATTAGCATATTTAGATGTTCATACATTTCTGTCAACAAAATAATTCATTTACTGGCTGTGATCCAAGTGAATTTGTGAAATAAATAATAGCGGTATAATAATAATAACAATAATAATAATAATAATAATAATAATAAAATTTTTGATTATTTTATTTGATTGCTTTCATTATTATGAGTTACTTTGATAAAGTCGTTGAAATATGATTTTATTGTCGAATTAGGAAATTACTATTTTTAGCAACACATTAATTGATAACATATTCTATTCAATGAGATATCGGATATCATTCGATTAATAATTCGAAATCACCTCAGCACCTCAAGAAATATTGTTTTGACATTTTATCTTGATAAAATTATCTCAGCTTACAACAGATAGACGTTTTCAAAATTCCAGAATACGTCTACCAATTATCGATGATGAAGTCCAAATGCAAACGACAACCTCCATAATATTTTTGATTTTAGTAGGTTTAAAGAAAAGTTTTCAGATGAATTTGTCAAATAATCAAATCAATAAATAAAAAGTGACAGCCAGGTATTTCGAAGTGTATACAGAAATTCCAATAATCGATAATCTTGGCATGGTAGTATAAAACAGTTCAATAACCTGTTAAAATTAAATAAGCTAGGCATTAATGATAAACAAGAAATTCAAAAGAAAAGCCCATAAGCAGATATCTTACTAATAGTAATTTATTGAATGACATTAAATGGCCTCAAACGACTACAGGTTTTTAAAGTTCTATCGCCTATGGACATTTCATTAGGTCGCAACACGATAACAACTTTTAGAATCGAAAATTCTTTTATTCAGATGTCTCATTAAACTCTTTAAGTAAATGTTGCTGGTTTTGGCGTTTCAGAGATATCATCTGTAGCAAATGAAAATTCATGAAACAAAGAAAATCATCTGATATCGATATGATTTTGACATCAGAAGCATAAACTTATTGGTCTAGAAATAAAGAATGTCTTCAAGGATTTTATGAATTCGGAAAATTATATTTGAATTGGATATTCTTTTATTTTCTTTTTTATTCGATTTTACCGGCAATATTTCATGCAATGTCACATTGAGGCACACACGAAATTGTCGATATTAAAAGTGACGTCATTTCAAAATGAGTCAGTTTTCACACCATGTTTTCCGCCACTATGAATCAGACAAATATCTTGAACCAAGGGGCTTGGTCAAATCTAGCCTAACATGCGATGATGGTATCTAGATGATAATCGCATCTGATTAGTTTCTATAAATTCTCTTTTAATTCTAACATTGATCATCGTGATTCCACAAGTAAATAATAGGTTTATCTTTAAAGTAGTTTGTCATGAGCTAAGGAGATATTACAAAATAAGCTGTGATATCGTAAAGCCGAATGTAAAGATGATCTTTGTTGTACAAAATATGCGACAACATTGCTTCAGTTCCAAACCAGTATTGAACTTATCTAATAATCGATATATTTTAGAAATATCACTGTCCGAAAAGGAAATCCCTAATAAATATTTTCCAAATGATTATTCTCGATGAAAGGAAATGATTTCTGATCCCTGTCGGATATTTGGGATAAATTGCAGTTATATAATGTGATATTATGGTTAACTACTGATCCACATAAATTATCGTCATAATTACCAATAATTTGGGCTCACATAATGGTATGAGTCCATGGCAGGAGGGAATTATTTTGGCAAAGGACATTTTTGTAAGTCTTTCGCCATAAATTCATGACAAAATTCATTGATAAAATTATCATATCTGTATTTATTATTCACAAGATCAACTTTCCAACTAAAATGTGGGCATAACAAATCCGATAAAAGATTTTAAAAAAAAACACAGAGAGAGAGAAAGAAAAAAAATATGATGAAGAAGTCTTTAAATCTTCAATGACCAATTGGATTGGCTCATGACCAGAGGCAAGATCTGCTGAGTTTTGAAATCCAGAAGTTGATTTGCTTTTAATTCTTGATTGGACGGGAATTGGGAGATATTATGCATCTGGACTTCGGATGTGACGGCACTGTCCGTCATTGGTTGTGATTTCTTGAAAATCGATGTCAACAGGCGTCGTTTACATAGGACACAGAAACAGAGAATTGATAGAAAACTCGTGACGATTAGCGTAGCTACCATGGAAATAAGCAGTTCAAATAATGAGAATTGTTTCTTCATGAAAAATCGTTCCAAAGAGTTCACATTTAGATTTGAAAGATTGTTTTCAAATATTTTCGGATAAATATATCTGACTTCATTGGTCTGATGGACCGTCTGTTGTGTCATATTCAATGAAGGCCACATGATGTTGACATCTATATTCACTTTGCCCTTGCTATTCTGAACATAACACGAGTAATGGTCAACCGAATTCTGACTTCGAATGGATATGAGAGAACGACCAAGTGTTTGGGTGTAGTCGAGAAATCGATAGAAATTTTGTAAAGCATAAAGTTTGTGCCTCCATTTAACATTGGTTTCCAAAAAATCCATAGCTTCACAGGCCAAAACACCGGAATTGTTACTGAACAAAAGAATATCGATTTCCTTGACGACAGGTGGCTTGCAAGTAAGATTATTTTCATCCAATGACAGCAACGTATGGCCATTAAGTTCTTTTGGATGAAAACATCGAGGTTCAGAAATAGACAAGGAATTCTTTTTCCTTTGATGATGTCGTGTTTTTAATGATTTCGTCAACCAACGAAGCTGACAAGTGCAATAAAATGGATTTTCACTCAGATCGATGAGGTCGAGTCTTTGAAAAAGTAATTCAAATTTTTTGTCTAAACCTTTCAACGAATTATGTGACAGATGAAGTTTCGTCAAATGTCCGGAAACCTCCTTTATCACTTCGTAAGTGAGATTTTTTAGGGCACAACTTCTCAGTGAAAGGCTTGACACAACAAGGCCACTGAACGAACCCTCTTGAAGAATAAGATTATCATTATTATCCAGTCTTAGAAATTCTAAACTAAGACCTTTAAATATTCCTCCATAAAGAATTTTAAGACGATTATTGGAGAGATCGAGATATTTCAAAGATATTAAATGAGAGAATGCTTCTGGTTCGATGTTTTCTATGTTAGTGAATGTTAATTGAAGAAATCTCAGATTGATTTGCTCCGGCCCATAATGAGATAGAGACTGATAGGATAATGTAGTATTAAGGAAGTTCTGGCCGGAAATAGATATGTGATAAATTATTTTCGGAATGTTTGCTGGAAGTGTCGACAGCTTGTAAGGCTCTATGCACACTAATTTGCCAGCTAAACACGGCTGTTGCTGACAAAACGAAGGACATTCACCTTGGGGCTCTGCAAAATGAACATTCTGAAGAAGTTGAATGACAATGAAGATGATATTGGTAGCGATCGGGTACGAATTGTCGTCTGTCACAGTGAAAGTCTCCAGGTTAGATTTATGCCTAAAATCGGTAATCAATAAAAGGGTAAAAATTTAAAATTGTTTAAATCGTCACACATTTATTATCTTATAATCATAACTGATGTCGTGATATCGCTATATCATATGTATTGTCATGATATAAATATCGCTATATCATATGTATTGCCGTGATATAAATATCGCTATATCATATGTATTGCCGTGATATAAATATCGCTATATCATATGTATTGCCGTGATATAATTATCGCTATATCATATGTATTGTCATGATATAAATATCGCTATATCATATGTATTGTCATTATATAAATATCGCCATATCATATGTATTGTCATGATATAAATATCGCCATATCATATGTATTGCCGTGATATAAATATCGCCATATCACATGTATTGCCTTGATATAAATATCGCCATATCATATGTATTGTCATGATATAAATATCATCAATATCGAATAAAAGCCATTGCAATTCCGAATAAAATGTTGTTAATATAAAACTCAGTTTGTTTAAATCGAATAAAATCAATGCGGATTTTATAATATTTTTATCTAATTGTTTTATTGAATATCACTGGATATTGCTTGCCAAATTAATTTGAGAAACAACAAAATTATTCGATGATATCAGCAAATAGATTTTTCTTTAATTATCACCATATCGCATTACATCAATCGATGATAGATTATTAGTAATTATTATTATCAATTATTATTATTATTAGCAATTATTATTATTAATTATTATTAGCAATTATTATTATCAATTATTATTATTATTATCAATTATTATTATTAATATCAATTATTATTATTATTATTATTATTATTAATTATTATTAGCAATTATTATCATTATCATTCTTATTATTATAATTACTATTATTATTCCTATTATTATCATTATTATTATTGTTATTATTATTGTTATTATTATTATTATTATTATTATTCTTTTTAAAGATGAGAAAGAAAAAAACTTCAAATAATATATTTTCATCAGATTTCAATTTTAAACAGAAATATTTATTAAATGTTTCGTGATATATGAATTTTATATATTTAAAATCAAAATTATTAAATCAAATTATTTTTTAATTTTAAGTTTTATAAATAATTGATAGAGCACTTTTAATAGTATTGTGTGGAACGCTTTATCAGAATTAGAATTCAATGAAATTATTGTGATTTTCTTATAATGAAACATTATTGATAAAATCATTTGTAGAATGAATAAAAGATTTTCATATTTATTCTATAAACAAGATGGTAAAAGTATAAAAAACAGTCCATTATATAATTAAGTCAAAAAAATATATCATACGCAATGTTGTTCATTTTAGAAATAGTTCTGTTAAAATTTAATAAAAATTATGATTGATTTATTGGATTCTTTAAAATGATATATGATATATACAATAATATCATAGATTTATTTCTCAGAGCTTAAACCTTGTATGGGTCTGTATGTATGTATGTGTGTATGTTGAGAGCAAATTGAATTTTTTATTGGACTCAAACAATAACATTGATATTAATATGTCGAAATCTATTGTAAGATTTTAAAACAGTATTGCAAAAATTCATCCAACTTTGATTCAATACTACTTTATTCCCTTTTGCACTTTACATCAGTATTATTACTGACAATGTGCAATCTGTTTTGATTAGCATTTGATATAAATTGTAATTAATTCCTCGGTATCGGTGATGATCTACAGCGATTAATTTCATACACATCCATCCATCCACCATACATGTTATATTATTTCATAACACAAGTAATTCAAACGAAAAGAAATTATTTATTTAAATTGTTCAGCTTATTTGTTTTTATAGGTGCCTCATTGTTGTTTTATTTAATATGTAGCACATTTTACAAATTCGTAAATTTATTAATAAAATATCGTTATTAATTATTCGTGGAGTGCATGCTCTATAACGTATGTAGAACAGTGAGTCATGATACAATGCTATTGAAGTGTTTTGGTCATTGAAGGTCACCCTATAATATTTCATGATTATTATTTATAAATTCACAAAATAATGTCTTTTTATAATTTTTTAATTAGGTATTCAATGATATTATAGAGCTTTATGAATATCTATCTGCTTGAACTTAAAAAATACCAATAAAATTCCCGACATAAAGCAGTATCACTGTTCCACTTATATTTTGTTGTGGTTGTTTTGATTGTTTATCTAATTATCTATTGTTTATATTTTAGTTTAATATATTCTATTATTGAGAAAAATCATGAAATTGACCCTTGATTTATGATCTTTTATTTGATG
>JBBMOY011883610.1:0-12999 GCA_037951405.1 Platydemus manokwari | reverse complement strand
AATATTATTAAATGATAATATTATTAAATAATATTATTGATAATATCATACATTGATTATATTATTTATTGATTATCTTATTATATAATAATATCATTTATCGATAATATTATATATTGATTATATTATTAATTGCTAATATTATACATCGATAAAATCATTTAATTACAAATAGTAATTATTATCCCTTTATTTTCAATATTTTTTATCAAAGATAATACTATTTAAAATAAAGAAAGAATTTCTCATTTTTATTTAACATCCGTTTATTGTCTTTGTTGAAAAAATGTCTCATATTTTCTGATTATAAAGATTAAACATAAGCAACAACACACACACATTTCCCATTGTTATGAAGCATTAATTACAGTAATTAACATATGAAAATTTAATGATTTAGTTTTACCCGGAATTAAATTCTCATTTTTGTGCTGGAAATCTAAATTCTGAAATTCTTTTCAAATCCAATGAAATTATACACGATTAAAAATATAATAATTGGAAATATTTTTCTCTGTTCTTTCATTGATCAGGCATTATCTACAATCAAATAACTAATTGTACCTATATAGATCGCAGCGTGTTTGTTCTATTTTTCTGCCATTCATTATAGTATTTATAGTGATTCCCTGTTTCGATGAAACCTCTGGATATAATTGAAACTTTATTCATTTATTACTGATTTATAAAATATCCATTACTATAATTTAGTGAGATTCAGTATCATTTTACCATGGGTATCGTCTTGTTATTGATATTCTTATAAATTAATTTAGTCTGAACTCAATCAATTACAAACGGCCAAACGAGAACACACTATAATGCTCAAAAATCAACAACGCAAGGATCATGAGCTACGGTTATTGCAAAAGGAATTGAACGATCTTAAAGGAATGAAAGTCCAATTATCCAAAAAACTCCGTGAAGAAACCCGACGAACTAGAGTCGTAGAAACCACTCGTAATAAGGAAATTGTCCAATTGCGCAAGGAGAAAAGAATTGCTGATAATCAAATTCGAACATTGGAACAGGAAAAGACACGGAAAAATCAAATTTTGAAAAGAAAACAAGAAGAAGTGAGATTTTATTTTATTAATATGATTATTTAAATACAAAAATCAAGCAGTGTTGACGGTAAATTTCCTTTTTAATTGTTATGGTCGGTTAGTATAGGAAAATAGAGCTGGGGTATTGATTTTTTATTTTTATGTGATTTTATCATATCATACGATGGGAGATTTTTTAATATTAAAATTTAACAAATGAATTTTTATGATTTTGTTGGAATCATTACAATTGCTAGTAGGTAGTCAACTTATATATTGGTCTCTAAAGACATCATATTGTAAATACCGATAATCACTAATATGATAAGAATGTATTTAGTTCTAGCAGAACAAGTGTAACTCCACTTTCGATAAATAAATTTAAAAATGTCACAATCATAAAACTTAAAATTTCTTTAACTTCAATTCCACTATCCTTTATTGATAGTCTTCATTGAAGGAGCCATGTCAACGACAAAGTTTATAATGATAACTTCGCCACAATTAGTTTTATTGAATTTGGTCGACTATTGTTTTGATTCAAGCTCTTGACCCCTACTTATTTATGACTCTTAATAGATTATATAGTTTACAAGGTAACCTTATATACTTTATATAAGGTTGCTTATTACTTTTTTACTCAGATGCAACGTGAACTATTTCCACATATATATATGATATTCAAATTCATATTATTCATTTTAAAAACTCAGGTTGAAGCTCTTCGTCGGCGTCAAAATCAATATGGAACGGTTAATCGATCTAGGCAAATTTCCATTCCACCAATTCAAAATTCCTCTGTTTCAAGCAAAACAACGGCGAAAAAAGCATCGAATTCGATACCGAAACCGCATGTTCGACGTCATTCTTTACTGGCAAAATTAACAAAGTCTAAATTAAACTCTATTGAAAACGCTCTGAAGAAAACCATAATCAGACGTCAGACAATAAACAGTTTTGAGCAAGACATGAATACACGAGTTAAGGAGAGAGAGAAATTGGGTATAAAGTATCAAAAATTGGAAAATCGTCGAGCAGAATATGCCAAAGATAACAAAGTGAGAAAATTTTAAATATTGTCTACAGTTGAATGAATGAATGTCTATCGATCAGAATACCGATGATCTTGTCTATGAAATGAAAAATATAAAATCTCAAATTGAGAGTGTTCAAGAGGAAATTAGTGAATGCCAATCGAATATTTTGGAAGTCGAAGAATCGCAATTGGAAGAATCAGTGTCAGATATTATTGGGAATTGTTCTCTCGATGAGGCTCAATATTTACTGGAGCAGGTTTATCAGATGGCTATCAATAAGGGTATACTCGCCCAAGGACTTGAAATGCAAGAAAGCACTTTAAAGTTCCAGTTGGAAACCAAATGTCTTGAGAGGGAACAAACTTTAGATATGCTTCGCATTGCTCTGCAATATTCAACTGTGCCTTTTGATATGGATGGTATTTTCGCCAATGAATCAGAAGATGATGATGATTGTGATGATATGCCTTTTGATTCAGGTAATTATATGATTTTTGAATAAATATCTCTCTAAATTGTGTATGTACGGGTCCATATAGATTATTTATCCATTAGTTGTCCTGCGTGTGTTTAAATGAACGATTTAATGTTAGCAGTTATGTGATACAAATAAATGCAACGAAATAAGTAATGCATGGCTCATATTGACCACTCAACTATTTAAGGGAGGTTTACTGGTCATAAGGAAACAACGATATTTGTATAAATATCTGAATTTTATTTGTAATTTTATCATAATTTGGTTTGTTTTATAGTATAAAATTTTAATTGTTTTAATTGTCACGATATTATGTTATAATAAAACACGATGGGTTTAAAAAGATTGAAAGGGACAGATCTATGATGTTACAGTTTGCACAGTATAAGCCTCTACTATTTAATAAAGTACGCCGTGAAAACGAAATGAGAGCTCACAACACGAAATTATATTTTTAATGACAATTATTTAAAAAAATTATATTTTTATAAAAATCTGATTTTAAAATCTTTCAAATATAATTTTTATTATTTTAAATTTAAAATCCGCACAGGCCACATGTTAAATAATTTCTTGTCATTATTTAATAGCATCTTTGATCTCTACTTTTGAACTCTCGATTACCTTTTCTATTTTTTCCCTATTTTTCCAGCACAATTCCATATTTTTCTTACTATTTTTGAAGGATTACAAGTGTACATAAATTACAATTTTGATTATGGATTCATCATTCTCTTATGACAATAATAACCAGACTTTGATAATCAATATATCCTTCATATTTTATATTATTTACACGTTTTTATCTACTTTCCAAACTGTTCAAACTTTAGAATTGAATTTCAAATAGTCCGCCTGTCATTAAATGATTACCTCATTATTTAAAAAAAATCTACATGAGTTATTTTTGATTTAAAATATTTCAATCCTGTTGTTAAATGGCTTGTCTTTTTGGATTGAAATGATAAATTAAATCGATAATGTTATTTAATTTTATCGAAGTTCACAAATGTTTTCAAATAAGCGTGTTCTCATATTCAAAATCACCAATAAAATAACATTCAACGCAATTTTTACTCATTTGCACTGGCTTGATTGTTATTTCTTATCATAATTAGAATGTATTTCGTTCAATAAATGTCATGAAATCGTTATTAAGTTTGGTTATGAAAGAATAAAAGTATTTTTGTCGGTGTAATTTATCTCTGTGTATAATTATTTCACCACTTTAATGTAATCTAATATTATCTATCACTTCAGAGAAGATGATTCCCAAATTACAGTGTATATGATGAGCCATTAATAATAGAAGAAATATTTTGAGAATTTATAGAACAATGCTTATTTTAAAATATGTTTTCTAACAGAACTCTAAATTTGAATATTCTACAGATTGGTGATTTTTTGATAGATTTACATGTTTTTTGAAGCAAAAAAATGTGTTTTTTTGACAATATTTCACTATTTTGGATTACTTGAACTCCGAACACGGGTTATTTTCCGAGAAAGGCACAAAATAACAGAAAATTAATGAAATGGAATATTAAATAATCTTATAAAATGTACATAAAATATCAATTTTAACTATAAACTTGCTTTTTAAATTTTTTATAAAATTAATTATATCAATAATGTTTATTGATTTTTCATCAAATGTGAATAAAGTACAATATATGATACATTATCTTTTCAAAGATTTTTATTAAAATTTGGTATTAATCAATTAATTACAAAATGAATAATAGAAAATCAATACAAATATTAAGGCAGCTTATTGAAGAAAGCATGGAGCTGAAAAATTTCTTTGAATTTTCATGCTTTGTAGTCAAACATATAAGTCTGCAGAATTAAAGCTTTTTCTTTATTTATTTTTTATGCTTTTGCATTTTTAAGGAAACTTGGTTTTAAAGATATCTACGGAATAGGGTATCAACTTGGACTTGAATTATAAAGACAACATTAATAAGGATAAGCTATTAGCTTAAGGATATATTAGTCATTTGCACCATGTCAAGTAATAAATCCAATTAACCTTTCCTCTGCTAATGGCATCTATAAAAAATTATTAATATACAGTGTAATCGATATGATCAGCTTAATGTTTACTCTAAAAAGTTTTCTACTCTTATAAATATCAAGAGAATCTGTAAATTTGTGAGAAAATCAATATCCATTTCAGTAACTAAATGATTAAAATTATAGGCAAATAACTTTTTTGATGCTCCGAGGAAATCATTGTGTTATTAGTTTTACAAGAATTCGCATGTTTGAATTTAGTGCGCTTTAGTTTTCTCTTTACGCTACAAGTATTTTCGATTTAACTTTTTTAATAATTATTATCACTATTTTTCTTTTATTTTAAAATTTTTCTTTTGATTTAGATATCCCAAATGGCAGCAATCCATCAAGGTAAAGTGATTTTTTATTTTATTATTATCCAATGGAGGAATATCATCAAATAAATGTACTTATTTCTTGTATTCAGGAGCTCATGTACGGACCAATTTCAGAGTTCCGATTTCAAAAAGCCTGTCGTAACGATTTTTTCTTTTACGATTCGCAATGAAAATATTTTCTAGAGCAAGCGTAAACCAGCTACTCCTGAAGAGCTTCTTGGTTTAATCAAAACACCTCCCGATAAGTCGATGATGGTTTTCAATTTTGAAAACAACAACAATTCTTCCTTGATGCCCTCTGCGAAAAGAAACATTCATTCTGCCCAAACACCAACAGAAACATCGAAAGGTCTGTTAGCAAATAATTTGGAAATGTGGAAAGAGCCTTCACCCAATGATGAAAATAAATCAAAATTCACTTCAAATAATTTCGCTCCAACCAAATCTATAGCGAGACGTCAGCTAACATGGAAACATCCTGGGGGATCTATGACTACAAGCTTGATTGTGTCTAGAAATAGCACCACGGATGAAGTTCAACCGTAAATTTTTAATCCATTTATTATTTGATAATTAATTGATTTATGTGTGAATTGTTAAGGAACAAACATTGTTACGTTTGTATGTGAATTGTTGTCTTAGTGTTTTGCCTTCCGTGATTTCAGGAAAAAGCTACATAAATAACAATCCCAATTTAGGAACTTTTCCGGGACTATGATGGTAGATCCGCTTTTCTTTGCCATAAATCATTCATTAAAAACCTCCAAGTATTTTAAATATCATTTGTGAATGTTTATTAAACGGCTGTTTGATATGGATATTTAACAGAATTCTGGAATGAGGAAATTGTACTGATATTTCTGCTGCTATTTTATTTAATTATTATATATAATGGACCTCTGGTTAGCAGGAATAAATAAGCACACAGTAAAACTGTGAACCATGATTTCTTGTATATTTCTAATAGTTATCAATTCAATGATAATAATTTATCAGCAATGATTATTGTGAGGTTTTTTTAATAATATGATAAATAATAAAAAATTATTAAAAATTGAGTGAAAAAATATTTTAAAAATTAAATATACCATATTAATATTTATAAAAGGATCTTGCTAAATAAAACTGTTAAACTCTCTGTATTGAAATTATTTAAATATAATTGAAATATTTGTCAAAAAAGATATAATATAAAAATGTGGGAATTTTTATATCATGATAAAAAATGAAGATATATCCGATGGAACAGATTTTGACTTTTTTTCACAATTCTTGTTAAAGAATTCTATATTCTTCATATCAAATTTTCCATTTATAATTCTCTACTTCTTTATTCTAAATATTCTTTATGTTCATAACATTTCCACACCATCTAGTTAATTTCTTTTACCGTCATTACATAACTTCTTCATATTTTGAATAATAATATGACTATTTTTACTCAAACTATCTCGATCAAAATGGATATTGCAGCTTAAATTCTTGGCCAAACCCATTCACTGGAATTCGTATCAAACTCTATAAGCCTTTTATTTCTGTATTCGATGGGTTCTTGTTGAAATTCTATACTTTTCTGGGATTAATCTTCTCATAATCGAATTCAAGAGTATGGTTGTGTTACGAGTCGAAAATGAATTTAAGAATGAAGACCAATTTCTACAAACAAATATTGGTCATTTATAGTTTTAATGTAATTGTATCCTTTGAAAGCATTATTGTGTCGCAAGAAGACTATAATCCTCGCAATAATAGTAATAATATTAATGATTCCAATTATTTATTAATATGAATAAACTGAAAATTTACCGGTCTATATTTTTTGTCTCGAGTATCTTTATCCCTTTTCTAAATCCATAGATTCAAGGCTCTATTCTTAAACATTTTATATATCTCGATGTTTATTCATCTCAATTTAAGTAGAATTATTTGATTTTGGACTATTCACTTAATGTCGATCCGGTTTATTTATTGTTAAGAGTTTTATGTTAATCCTTAAAAAATGCATCCCTCAAACATTTTATTCATTGATAATGCAAGTACATTAATCGATAATTTGCAAATCTCTTTGTATGCTTTTTCTTACCACTTGATGTGATATTGACAAGAAGAATTAATAACTACAATAAATTATAACAATACGATAACGAACGACAACCAGATAAGAGTTTTTATATGAATAAAAATCTTAAATGCGCATATTCGTTGATTATCCAAAGATAATCTTGATGAATCAAAAAAGAATCAGTTTTACTGAATACTCGATCCAAGATATTCGTGTTTATAAAAGTTTCATTTGTCTCAAATCTGAATTGCTCAATAAGCACATTACATCTCTTCTTTGAAACTGAAAAATGAATATTTCAATAAAATAGATCGAGTATAAGTCTCAAAAAATAACACATTATCAATCTTAACAATATTTGAAATTAAAGTGACCATGAATTTTTAAATGAAATTCAGATTTTAGATCTATTTATTTCAAATCCATCTCTCCGGGTTTTTTCTTATTCTACCAATAAAACAACATTCACATTAATGTTGTAACTGACTCCACAACAATGGTTTCTTTATTTTGATATAATAATTTTGATCATTTGGTTTCAATTGTCTTTGATAATGTGACTATTTAATTATTTGCACACCAATTGTTAGCATTTTTATTTGCAACCGAACGGTTTTCACTTTTGATATACGTAATATATATATATATAAATCAATATTTTCCAAGTTGTTGTGACTCCAATAAAACTTAAATTTCATTAGTCTTTAAAAATTCAATTTAATTAATTTTTAATTTCCCTCAATTAAAATATTACGATACTGGATTTATGATCAAATTTTGTGTCGGTTGTCAAGGAGATATTATTTGTTCAAAAGAATTATCGGCTTTTTTCATTCATTCTGAAACAGAATATTTAGAATTAATATTGAATTTTTGATAAGTATTAATTGTAATTTTGGGATTATTTTCGTTCTTTTTCTTGATCATTGTCGATAATTACTTTATTTCAATTGGAATTTTAGGTTTAGTACTGCCGAAACTCCTCCAGCTAGTCCATCAAATCTGCGAAGAGTTATTAGTCAGAAATCTCAAAATCCCGATAATGTCTTTAAAAGATTAACAACAAGTCGATCTATGCCAAACCCAACAAAGTAGTGATTTGTCATAGGATTTTTTTCAATATCCTTTTATTCCTAGAGGAGCAATTTCACAGGTTTCCAAAAAGAATCCTCTTGCTACACACGTGCCTTTGCAATGTCTCTACATTGCAGAAGGTCACCATAAAGCTATATTAGATATGGATGTCTCTGATAACATATTACTGACCGGTAGTAAAGGTAAACGACGAATATTGGATATCGATTTTTATTAACATGTACAGATAGATGTGCAAAAATATGGGATTTGACAAAATTGGCGGAGATTGATTCATTGAATGAGCATCAAAATAGTGTGACTAAAGTCCGATTCTCCAGTGCTACCAACTTGGCGTATACCGTCAGTACATTTTATATTAAAATGTGGGACATTAGGGATAGTAGGAAGTGTATCAGAACATTATGGTGATAAAATAATAGATAAATGTATGTTGTTGATACAATAATAAACTAACAGGTCGAGTGGTTTGAGTCAAGAAGGGCCTCCAGAATTTTCTCAAAACAGTCGCCAAACCATATGTCCACCTGGAGAGAATTACATAATGGATATCGCATTCAGTAATGGCGGAGTGACCATGTTTTTAGCAACTGCTAATTCTGTTAAGTTGTGGGATATGAGACGATTCTGTGCCGTTGGCAAGTTGCATGGCAACCATCAAGCTCCTGTCATGGTTCTAGCTGCTTCCGATAAAGACCGATGTTCCTCTACTTTGGTAACTGGATCCAAGGCAAGAATAATGTTTCCCTGATGTTGTTTTTCAATCGAGTTTCCAGGATCATTACATCAAAGTTTTTGATGTTTCACCGGGCTCTGTTGGTTTGATAACTCCTGTCGTGGAACTGCAACCTCCACATTATGATGGTGTGGAATCTTTAGCTTTAAATAATCAGACTTTACTTTCTGGATCTCGAGATGCATGTATCAAGAAATGGGATTTGTCAACTGCTCAGCCTATTGCGTCATTTAGCCAAGCACATCGAGATTGGATTCAAGCCTTATGCTTCTCTTCAGACAGTGTTCACTTTCTTAGTGGCTGTCGATCTGGAGTGATCAAACTGTGGAGCACGGAAGACTGTGCTTACATTGGTGATGTCCAAGCTCATGAGTGCGGCATTACAGCTTTAAAATCTTCGTCCGATCGGATATTCTCCGCTTCTAGGTAAATTCATTTTCCTATTGATTTTATGCATCCTGATATTGATCCAATATCTTTCAACTCGAAATAATTTCCGTTATTCCAATTATTTGTATCTCATTTTGATTTAGATGGCCAAATAATAATTATAACGGTAACAACTATCTGTGGCCAGGTATTTAATGTACCATCCTCACCCGAATTTTATTTGGTTTAATGTTCCCCTTGCAATACCCACCGTATTTAGACGATCAATATATTGTTAATGAATCTTGTGATATGGTATCACTTGTTATCTAATAGATTTCCTCCAATATTTTGATAATTGGATTGGCGCTAATATTCTATAAAGCAAATTTCCCACTGACCAATTATTGTGTTTGCCAGCTTTAATAAATATTATATCATTTAATTTATTCGAACATTTTCTTGAACTTTTCTAAAATTCGGTCAATTTCAATGATCAATGACGACCAAAAGGTAATGCAAATATTTATAACTACGATAAAAATCTGTTTAAAATCACATGTTGTGCCAATTACTATTTCGATAATATTGTTATTGTCGATAAAGTTTATTCTTATCGATTTTTCCTTTATCTTTATAATATTGGACGAATAAAATTTTACAGCAGAATCATATGATTTTCATTGGACGCATGTCTCATAATTATTTTTCTATTAATATTATTATTATTGTTATTATTTCACATTTATTTATCGATTTGAATTCAATTTCAGCGACTGTAAAGTGAAGATTTGGAAACGAAATCTATCATACGAATAACGAAAAAAAACTGAATATTAAAAGAATAAACACAAAAATAACAGAATATACAGCATTAATTTATGTTTGAATATTTATTCTAGATTTTTAAGTTATCTGTGGTCAATAGAGAGAACATCAATTTTAAGATTATTAAATTCACACATATTTGTATTTAATAACGATAGATCCATTTCTGTTGCCATATTTATTTTGTAAATCATTCAATAAATCTAATATTTAATCGTTTTGTTCTTGTGTTTCGATGATTTGTGTTATTTTGTTGTTGATTTTTCGTTTTGATCTTGTTTTGTATTTTTTTTTGTTTGTATATTTTGTTTCCAGCCACAACGACGTTGATATATTTTCATGAACACCCACGTTAACGTTTTCGAAATAAAATTATAATATATTTATTTAAATATTCATTATTGTTTTAATCTCATCATAAAATTACCCGAAAGGGAAGCAGTTATTAATCTAACAAGTATCTTCTACAAAGTCCTCAATAATGTAAAATATATGTTATGGTTTGGCTTATACAATCTCTTGCTTAAGAACTTTTCGGTGCTTGTCAAGATCGGTACTCCTAGAACCCTCACTAATGTTTTAGCGAAAAATAATCATGAACCTTACTCTACTTAAACTGCTAGATGATAAATTAATGATTTATATTTATTTATTTGTCTATTATTTATTTTTAAAAGTTATTTGTTATTATTATGTGTACTTATTTATACTACCTCGAGTTAGACATTTGGCGGGAAATTCTCAGGAACTGTCTATTTTGTAATTCAATGAAGGTTACCTAAGCGAAGATTAACTACAATTTATATTTTGTTTCTAACTCAATTATATATAAGTCTTCCTCACTTTCTAGGATATTTGTAAATGTTGTCTAATCGACGCTGTGAATCAATGATAGTTCCAGATTTATAAGATTAATACTTCGCGATTTGTGCAAATCTTTATTCATCTTTAGGAAACTTGTATCACACAGGAACACTTTTAAAAAATAAATGTGAGCCGGAGTGATACTTCGATATACCTACTTAAACATTTTCAGAAGTGACTGATATCATTTATTTGATTGTGTTTTTATTTATTTTGACCAAATTTTGCGCAATCGATTTCTTTTAATTTTACTGCTTTTTTCGTACAACATTCTTTACTGGCATGTAAAGCTTTTCATTTAATGACACGATTATTTAGTTTTATAATGGTCGATTTGTTTCGAGTTATTCAGTGTTCTGTTTTATTTAACCCTTAATTTCTCGATAATCAATTTTCCAAAGTCACGGCATTTATTAACAATTTATAGTTGTTAGTTATTGTTTATTCTCCTCATACATTATCTATTAAAGCTATCAGTGAAGTAATGAAAAGTCTGAAAAAGTCAAATCTTAATGACCTAACAGAAAAATTCCATTTAAAAATTTTAATAATAATTTATCTTTATTATTTTCATTTTGTTCGTGGAATAAATTTATAAAATTTGATATTAATTTTTGTTATGTCATACGTTACGGCAACTGATGTCGGTATGAAGAGTAGTTGACCGCCTATATTTTGAAAACTGTATAGTAATAGTATAATACCTAAGACTGACATTGTTTATTAACATAAAGCTAGCTAGAGATAGAATGAATACGTTTGTTATTATTAGTTATTCAATATGATTACGTCCCGCTTATGAAGCAATCCATACAGACTTGCGCATGGTTATCTCTTGTCCATTATGCAGTGAAATTCAATTGAAACAATTAAGAATTTGATACGAATGAAGCACTTGTCTTATTTAGTAAGTAAAAGCCTCAAAATTCAATAAATTTAAGAATATTGTGGAGATTTCGTATCTCAAGGATTGAGCGGTTTTAAGCAATGTGACTCCAAAGGATTGCGGATACTTGCACTTATATAGCACGTATGACAATAACAGAATTAAACAAAAACACAACGTATATCCTAATGTTTATTGAGTTACATAACAGATATACAAGCTGAATAACTTGTTGAAAATACACGATCAGCAATGAGCTGAAAATAGTAATTTACAAGAGTTTCTAGAAGAGCAGGTTGGATACCTATCCCTAAAGATAATGGGTATTGTCAGTGCCGCTTAATAGCCCGGACACAGACTCAGACACGGTAAAAGTTTCGACAGAGAAGAGTTATAGTAACTGACAAGGCCGTGAAGGGATTGCGGATAACTATGGGATGGTTAATTAACAAGAATGAATTACTCATGATAATTTTTTCGTTGCAAGTCGCTTCAAATTACTCGTGTGATTGATTAACTGTAGCGCTGTAAGGCAATTCTACTGAATTTGGTATTATACTGGTTTTAGACAAAGCACTTATCTGGGACAAAGTGTAGCTTTGTTTACATATTTGTTTAATTTTTTTTCTTAATGTCTTTATATTTTTCAAGAGTAAGCTTTGCTTTTTCTTTATTTTGTTTGTCTTTACTTTGCTAAATTCAAATGTCTTTATGTTTGCGTAGCTCAATTATCTTTATTGGCTGTCTTGTTTATTTTTACTTAAACAACTTGCTTATTTTCTTTATGTACACATGTTGATTGACTTTGTTTGTTTTCATTTAAACAACTTGCTTAATGTATTTACAAAAGGTTCGATACAGAAGAATTTTGCCCCATTTGCCTAATGAATATTTTCACTATATTTGTCAAAATTTGAAAATTTTATATTTCTTTTTTATAATTTTATATTTTATACTATAATTGTATTTACAATCCAATTATATATAATCCCTAACAATATAATTTAAAATATTAACTACTTTTAGATATTTATATTGAGAACCTCTGTGTTATATTTTTATCAAAGACCTAAATTTTAACACGATCTACTTTTCTTTAACAGATGATATCTCTTTGATTTTAATTCACTCTTCTCTTCAACCCTTTTTTTTATCTTCTCACTACCGTAGTAAATATCTAAAATCTCTTTCGGTTCTATACA
>JBBMOY011882499.1:0-13002 GCA_037951405.1 Platydemus manokwari | reverse complement strand
TACATTTAACTTCTTACAGGGAAAGATTTAAATTTTAAAGTTAATTGAAGATAAGTTTAACATTAGGATATAAAATGATAAATACGAAAAATTCATTTTTATATCCAATAATGAAATTAAAATAGAGTAATAAATTTTAAATAAAATTATTAAGGCTGAAAATAAATATTAAGCTAAAATAATAAATGATATAAAATGATTATTTCGAAATTGTCGTTTGTTTTTAACAATTAAAAAATGTAAATGGAATTAACTTCCTTTGTATGCCAACAAAGAAAAAGAATTTTTCTGAGAGCAAAATTCTGTATTAATAGTAAGGCAATTAACAGCTAACTGGCAATGTAGCAGCGATTATAAAGAAATCAGAATTAAGAAGATTGTTCTTTGGAATATTTTGAAAAAGAAAAAAATCAGGTTATTTTTATTTATTATTATTTAAGAGTGAAATATTAGAGAAAATTGTTTCCCAAATGTTTGTACTCGTAAAAATTATATTTTTGTGATATTCGAGGACTTTGCTCCCTGATATCGGTAAATCATAGAGATAGTAAGCGCAGTGCTTCAGTAACTGATTGTTGTGCACGTTAGTAAGTAATAAAGGTCAGGAGCTGTTCCTGCTCTGGTGGTCAAATTTTTGTGCGCGAACTTGATCCATGATTGACAATGACTCGATTTTAAGGGTTGGACCGTTGACCGTGTTTTATGATTTATTATGACAATTGTACATTGTTATAATAATAAATCTTCATGCACAACAGCTATCTTTTTGGACTCAGATATATAAAGGATCTTAGGATTATTTGCTGCGCATTATTATTTCATACTTGTCCTTTGCCAAAAATACATTTCTATAACAAGTTTTTGACTTTTTATCAGAGATCTTTTTTAGAAGTCTTTCTTATTCTTCGTTAAAAATCTTTTTTGTGTGAGCAAATTTTCTGATTTTTCCACTCCTTGTATAGTTTTTCTATTACGAATTATTGATACTATAGATTACGTGTATTAAGATCTACCTTTTTTGGAAAAAATTCAGTCCAGTCTTAAAAATCCAGGGGATCTTAATAGATGTAGTTAGCATCTTGGCTTGCTGGATCAACCATTAAGGCATCTGTTTAGCTAATTTTCTGCCAATAATCTGCTACTTTATGATGCTACACAACAAATTGATATTTCAGCTAACAAATTAATGTACAATTTTCTGATTCCCGTAAAATGGCTGAAAGGTAAAATTCCTATACTGCAAAGAAAATGAGTCTGTTGATTGGTTTTTCTAAATTTAATAGAGCAATCAAATTTTTAAAGATGTTAGTTTAATAACTGATTTTTTAGATATTTGTCAATACACTAAATTCGGTTACTGCTCTATTGTCGTTTTAAGTAAAACTCACTACAAGATATTGATTAAGAAAAGAACTAACACCAGTCGAAAAATAAAATCAAAATTTGTATTTAATGTTCAGCACGTCGTCAAAGCGAGTAGCTGAAAAATTCGAAACAGGACGGAGCAGTGGGGAGTCATGGAAGATTTAGTTTTGACAGATATTGATATAATTAATTATAAAGTCATGAAAGTATTAAATTCTAATATTAAATTGATTAGCGTGATTAATGAGAGAAAAATATAAATAAAAAACCCTTACTCCCCTCAAGAATACCAAGTGCTTGACAATAATAATTACCGAAAATATCCCGATTGAGAACGAATTGTTTCGCAAAATAACATTGAGACTTCTAATGTTACTGAAAGCTTTCCAACAATAATCTAGTGACAAGTTAAGTTATTTTGGTGGATTGTATTTTTCAATGAACTATTTATACCATTTTTTCGTTCACTATTTAGCCATATGATTATTCTGTGTGGCTTTCAAAATGACCTTCAATATCCTTGCATTATTCGGGTGTTTATTTATGTATTTCCCGAATTTGTCATATCTTAATTTTTGTGTATTCTTCATTGTGGTCTTATTTATTTAAAATAATTGTACTTTTGTTATTTTATTTTTATTTATTTCATATTTTATTTTTTTACTTTATTTAATTTTATTATTTATTCTAGTCTGTCAAAACTATCTCTTCTCGTCCGCATTTTTACATAATACGAAAAAATAAAAGTAAAATTGTTATTGAAACCAAATGACGAAATAAACAGAATCGTTTTCAATTTGTTTTAATACCAAACTGTGTATAGAATCAATAAAAATATCAATGGTGATCAGCATGTCAGTCTTTCTGAATTTATACTTTTTGCTATCTTTTAGGAATTTTTTTCGGGTTCTGTGCTCGCTTGTCCGTGATCAAGGGTTCTAATTATTATATACATATACAACTTGTAGGTTTGTGTACATAGGCTATAATATTATTATATACAACCAGAGTGTCATATTACGTGAATGTGACTTCGTGGTTTGTGGAAGTGGGACTCCCAACACATAAATAAAATTTTCAAGAATATTCATAGGTAAATCATATTCATTTCATACAAAGAGTCAAAATAATATCACAAAAGAGTCAAATCAAAAAAGGATCACAGATTGTCATGGTCTGTATCGACTTTCCAATTGGATTGGCACCTTTGCAGACTTTTATAAGAAAATTGGGACTGGAATAGACTGAAAACTGGGATTGAAAATATTAATCTGCTGAAAACATTGAGATATTATTGATCTGACTCTGTAACACACATAAGGATAACAGGAAATCATTAAGATGTAAGGAATAAAATTGAAAAAATAATAAATATTAATAATATATAATAAATAATATGTATAATAATATTAATAATAAATATAAATTACAAAAGTTACAAACTAAATAGTGTTTAAATATATTAAAATTTATAGTTGTTTAAATGCTTTAAAATAATCAAATTGTTTGTCTAACTTCTAGGTCACGAAAATTTCGTCATAAACTATTTTTAGTAACAACATCAGTCCCAAATATAGATCACCTCAATTTAGTGAAATTACCAATTAAAATCGTGGGTTGTTACTAAATTTAACACTGACGTGTAAATGTTGCGGAGAATTGTAACAAATGTAGGTAATTTGCCTAATCACGTGAACAAAGCACACAAAACACTATATAAATCAACGACAATAATCATTTCACGCACAATTCTGAAACCACAAGTAACGACCGTACAGTTTCATATCCACAAAAATTTTTAACAACAATTTCGCTATATCCGAAGAATAATTCTAAACTGTATGATCTTTTAATTTAATCGATTGACCAGTTCATTATATTACGCAGAAGTTTATTGTTATTGTGATTTCCAAATTATTATCATCCTCAGTTCCAGCTTTATGATCATAAATAAATTTTTATTTATTATTTTAATTAAATCACGACTCACGGCCAGTTCTAACGTTGTGGTCCTCTAAAATTATATAAGTCCAACTTCTGGTTCCGCACTATATTGTTTAAAAGAGGCTTGTCCGGCTACCTAAGCGGCACGCCTTATACTTTTTGCTACATGATTCTTTTCTTGTTATATTATAATTAGTTAATGTTTCTTAATCTATAGTGTTCCAAAATATTTACTGATCAATCAAATAAATTTTATTTTGCTGATTTATGTTGTTGAATTGTTGTTATTTATAATGTAAATATTATTTACTATTATAATATCGAGTGATATAAAACAGCAAAAACCTTAGCTGTTGAGTCCAGGTACGTTAAAGATCGTAGTATAGAATTATTATAAAATCCTTCTGATGTAAGTATTGATCAATAATTTCTACAAATTGTACATTTTAATTTGAACGAAACCTAATCGATACATTAATGACCTACAATCTTTAAAAGTAATTAATCAGGTGTACTAGGACAGAGAACATAATTCTTCTAGGGGGAATATGAAAACATTCGATACCTACTTGATATCAGTGGTTTAAATGAAATCTTAATTAGTTTATCATAGATAATGAAATACATTTTAAAAAGGTTGTCAGCATAACTAGTTGGTCTATACGCATAATTTATTTACTAAATTCGCTAAATATAAAATTTGATTTGGTAAGAACAGCTACGAGATTGTAACATCACAGAATCAAAGAAAAACAAATTGAAAATAGTAGTCGCCAGATCGTGTAAAATCTCATGCAACTTTTCATTAACAATCGTAGGAAAGAAGCATGGGCCATGCAGTCAACAAGAACTTGATCAAGACAAACAAAATTATTCAATTCGTGAAGCTAAAGAACCATAATGTGTAACAAATTGTTCTCGACGATATATAAAAACTTGCATATTTGTGGTCGCCAGTCTTAAAATATACAAATACCCTTGCAATGAACTACAGAATCTAAATACAGTTTTTAATAGATAAACTAATGAACTATATTCATTATAGGTTTGAATTGTTCTTGAGAAAATCGAATTTTCATGACTGATTCCGATGCTAAATTTGATGTCATTGAACCGCGATAGGTCATCAAAAGATGGTATTGATGAAATTTGTTTATATCGCTGATAGTTTATTAGCCAGGTCTTCTGTGATGTTCAGTTTTCATATACTATCGTGTGTCGTTGATCAAATTTCGTCGTCTTAAGATTTCTGTTTTCAAACATGTGGAATCAAGTTTTGATTATTCAAGACATGTGGACACATTATTAATTGACTCATTAATTGCATATTGATAGGAGATGTTAGTAGATATGGTTAAAATTAATGATATTGTGTTACAACATGAATTGTTATGATTCCGATTGCAGATGTGATTAGAATGACCGTGTCTAGAATGTTTGATCGATATCAGTTTATTGATGTGTTCCATTGTTATTCTTACAACATGCCATATTGTATTGATAATCAAATACAAGTTATTCGTCTTCAATTATATATATGTAAATAGAATTCATCCATGCAACATACGTTTCGGCACTGCGAAGAGTCTGATATTGATGAAATTATCTAATCATGCATCAACCGTCAGAGTCAATAAATTATCACAGATATTACCAAATTTCATCATTACTACAGAACCACTAGAAATTGACTACCAGAAAAATGTACATTAAATCATAGTAATCGATTTAAATTTCGAACTTATTGAGAAAATCTTGCTGATAGTATTCGTAATTTCCATAATAGTCATCATACTGGTATACAATGCTTCCATTTGGAACCAGTTATAAACCAATAACAGGTAAAATAAAATAACGGAAATTCAATATTTTATTCATAAATCAATATGCGTGAATGATCAATAAATCAAAAGTACATTGTGATAATTTTAAATAATTTAATAATAAAAAGAGTAAAAATGCTAATTTTTATCAAAAAATAAATATCACAAAAATATTCTATTAATTTAGAATATAGAGATATAGAACTGAAAAAGATCCTTCATTATATTCAAAGAAAAGAAAAGTAAACTTTCAAATGTTCGTAGATAAACGAAAACAATATATAAAAAATAATAAAGCTTTTTGCACATAATTATTGTTTTATGATATAATAAATAAAAATTATTATGAATTTCAGTGCTGACATAAAGACCAAATCTTAAACAACATCAGAAATAAATTCTACATACTACTAGAGTGCAACTAAAATACCAGTAAAAACAACCTTGAAATATTACGAAAATCTACATTGAATCAATAGTACATTAGCTGATTAGAATATAAATCACCAAATCTTTACGTTTGAATAAAAATGTTGATCATTGTCAATAAAAATTACTTTTACCTATCTGGAGAATTTTTTGATGCCTCAGCAAACCAACTAATCCGATTTCGGATTACAAAGGCAGTAATGGATAAATATCTAGCTACCCAAATATTATTTTAATCACCAGAATAGCTAATAATTAATCTCTTTTCCATTGTTCTCCATTTGTTTTGGTTTTCTCATCAAATCACTTACTTGACAAGCTATATCATTTCGTTTTCGATAAATAAATATATTTCGAATATTACTTGAATTTGATGTAGATTTATTAGCATTTCAATAGCTTGTTTACTGAAGCAAAAATTTTTTAAAAATATTGCACACAAAGGTAACACCTTATACTAAAATTTCAACAACAACAAAAATAAACTTAGAGAAACTTCGCTCAATTTATTGTGCACAAAATAAATTCTTATAAAATAAATTACTAATCTCCTGATAACCTTACTATATCAACATAAATTACTATAGAACTTAAATTAAAAGAGATTGCTCTTAATAGATTAGTGAGGAATTATTATCAACATATAAATATTTCTCATAAACAATTTTGAACTAATCTATCCTAGCATTTTAAATATAATATAAATGTAAGTTTTAAAAAGTAGTAAGTTCATTTTAATAATAACTTTGTAAAATAACTAAAATTTTTCGAAATTCTTGAGATTAGCGTTGTAATCCAGAGAACGGAAACTAAAAATTATTTTCTCAACAAATGAAATACATCATAAAAGTGAAACACAAAAACATTAATAATTTTCTTTCATTATTTTTATTTAAAGCTTAATAGATTGTAATTTAAACTTCTATAAATTAAATATTTCTATTTTTTATAAATGCTGTAATAGTATATTAATAATAATTTTTAAATTTATTTTAATTAGCATTTGATTTGATTGAGCTACATTTGTTTTAAATCTTACAAGTATTTATGGGTAAATTCAAAAATGAAAGCTAATTATAATATATAGTTGCTGTTCGTATTAAATTGTAAGTCTATGACGAAGCCAAAGATTGCCAATGGTAACAGCATCAATCCGTTATCTCGATTAGAAAAAAGATTGGAAGAATGCAAAAATCATCATAATGAGTCTATAGCTAATTGCAATAAAATTCAAGAGTCTCATAATAAAATCAATCTAGAATTAAAATTGTCTCTTGAAAGAAAATCTAAAATATCAGATAGCAAAGTCAAGAAGAAACGTTCTACTAATGGGACAACTGTAAATGTAAAGTTTTTTTTCGATTTTGTAATTAATTAATAGAAAATTTTAATTTGTTAAATGTTCAAATTGATTTAAATTTTGGTATAATTATTGAATATGATAATTAATTGGTAAATGGTTTCTTATTAAAATTATGTTTTTTCAAGTTTGACATAAAGTTGATTTTTTCCATTAAATATTCAGTGAGATATTAAATTTTTTTTATTGGCTATTTTTGAAAATTTCATAATTCACTAAATTTTACCAATAATTTTTTTAATAATATTTCCAAATTTGCAACATTAATATAATTCATAGCTAATTTCTGGATATATTTATTATCGCCATAATTTATTATATGTTGATTTTGAAAAATAGTATATGTGCAACATCTGGAAATGTTTTTAAGAGGACTATGTTGATGTGTTCATGACAGTGGGTTTGGGTCTTGAGTTTTTCAAATTGAGTTTTTCCAAGGTCTAATATTGATAAATATAAATGATTACTTAACCAGTATTGAATGATGCCAACAAACTCTAACAAATTAGGGTACAGAATAAATATACAAAATTTTTCGTAGTTCAATCAGTCAAGATTTTCCTTTCAATCTTTTATTACATTTTCAATTTCAGCGAAAGAAAAGCAAAATAGCTCCAGAAAAGGTTCAATCGAAACAATTCTTTGAAAACTGCCTTGAAAACACTTCCCACGTACCATTAAATGTTCATTCAAGTGAATTTCCCGATATCGATTTGGATTCTTTCGATATTTTGAAAGATTCCAATTTCCCCATGTCGATTAATGAACAGGAATTGGATAATGTTCTCAACAATTGTTGTCCACCACCGACAATTGGTAATGAATTGTTTCCCAATCAAATGCCTTCGGAACAGATTTGTTCATATAAATTAACGTCTCAACAGCCCAAAGTCGAACCATTGACACCACTTATGAATGGAAATAAATTCAAAACCGAAGAAAGCGTCAACACACCGCTGTTTCCTCCGCCCGAAATACCCGTCAATTCTCGCTTATCATCAACTGTTAATGTCGATTATTCAACATTAAATAATTATTTACCATCGAATAATGGCAATAATAATAATAACAACAATAATAATAATAATAATTATCCAAATAATAATCTGGTGCCTACACCGACGATTTCTGTGAAAAATGAAAATATGAAATATAATTCAAACATGTATTCGCTCAATCCAATCAATCATTCATTAAATAATCCCAACCCATCAACATCATATAATTATCAATATAGCAATCCCCTGAATCCAATGGGTCCCGATATGTCATCGAATAACAATTCCCAACAATATTTCTATCAATATGTCAATTTTCCCACTGCTAGCAATTATTCGGAATTGTCATCGAATAGTTCCAATAATTTCCAACTTCCCACCATGTCCAGTGGCTGGTACAACAATCCACCGACTCAACCCGTTAAACAACAACCCAATTGCAAGCTCCAATTACCACCACCACAACAACAGCAACAACAATTCATCAATATCCCCACAACATCATCTAATTATCTCAACAGTTTTTCACATTATCAAATGGATTCTCATTCAACCAATCATTCTATTCAATGTCAACAAGTGTTTAATAATCATTATGATACACCATTTCCCAGTAATAATAATAATAATAATAACAGTAACAATAATAATAATAACAACAATAATAATCCATCATATAATATCATGACACAACCCAATTTGTCCAGCTATAACATGATTGGTGATCACAACTCGTATTATTATATCGATTATTCCAACATAACAAATCGTAATGGAAATAACAATGGTAATTTGAATATGATTGGTCAAAATGATTCTCAATTTATAACCAATCATAGCAATGCAAATATTTGTAGAAGTGTTTATCCGTCCCATTGTATATAATAATAAACAGCAGTGGACTATTTTCATTATTATTTTTCACATTCATTATCTAGCCTAATATTGAAATAAGAGGGGACCAATTGAAATATATATATTTGTGTTATTTGTAAATTATTCATTCATTGATTAGTCGAATGTGATTTTTATATATTGTTACAATAGCTCAATCAGCTTGCTTGCTGCTATGTACAGAGATTTTCTTGACATTTTTATCTGTTATTTCCAGACTTTTGTGGCCTATTATTAATATTATTGTTATTATTATTATTATTATGATATATTAATCGATTTGTGATGATAATGACTTCGACGATTATTATTATGATTAATTAATTTTATTTAAATTGTATTTAATTATTTATTGAAATATATATTTTACTTTTTTTCATTTGTTAATGTTTGATATTTGATTGGATTTGTGGAAAAAAATACTGTGGCGATTTGTATGTTTGAACAGAATGTTTACTCGTATTTCATCGGCTTATTGTCTGGCTGTTGATCAACAGAATACGTTTGTCATTGATCTGATGACCTTTATGATGCCGAAAAATTTATTTTTTTTAATGTTATCATCGCAATAGTTAGGGCGGCTTATTTTGGTTTTTTGAATTGACATTTAGATTTGATGTATTTTGTATTGACATGTTTAGAAATTTCGTTAATCGATAGAAATATATTCATTGATCAATGAATGATTTTAGTTATATGTTGTTGATATTATTAATAGAATGGAATACCAGAAATTAATGTGAAAGCCAATCAAATATTTGACAAAACATTGTTTTATGAAGACAATATTTGTAGTGTCATGGAAAATGAAATGTCTGTTATATATGTGTGATGCACGGGTCATTTAGTTTTTCTAATCCAATTCGAGAATAATGGAATAATTTTCGAATAAATAATGTTTTGGTAATATTTTATATTTCTAAAAATAAATAATCATGCAAGTTTGTTAATGGAGATAAGAAGCCCACCATTTATAGCATCACAATTTCATCAAATGAACAACATGTGTATGTAATGTTTATGCAACTACATATATGTCATTCATAAATGTCAAACACACATACACACATCCTGAAATGTGTTAGACATGGCACATGATTATTAGACTTCACTTGGTAATTTGTAAGTAGTACATTGTAAAAATGAAATTATTAGTTGAATATTAGCTCTAATTATTAAGAGTAAAAATTTTATTTTTGAATTTAAAATTAAAAAATGAATTGATACATAGATATAGCTCGTTTAAATTCTTTATTGAGTGATACTTAAGGAACATTTTTAATTTTTGATACTTTTCAATATTTTTTTTCCATGAAGAGACTTACCTCCGTGATCGTTAACGAAACAAATGGTCAGAGATGATTTAATACAATATGATAATTTTTCTGAATAATTGATGACATTATATTTTGGTGAATCTATCGATCAACATTATCTTATTCATATAATGCTTTTATTAATAATGACTTGAAATGGAAATTATATATTTTCTATCACTGAATTCATTAATTAATTTACCAGTTGGTAATTCATAATTGTTTTAGTAAAACAAAAATACATAATTTCATTAACGATGTTTTCAGTGGATGACAATTTCGAATGGAAAAATCAAACGAAAAATTTACTGGCTTGGTCCAATTCAATAAATAGATTATTTGTGAAAACATGATTAATAATAATAATAATAATAATTATTATTATTATTATAAAAATCATTTAAGAAATAAAAAATCATACACAAAGATAATTAAGATATTCATTATTATATATAACAATTTCATTTTTATTCTTCAACGAGTATTGCTATAAGAAATAAACTGGCAGGAAATAATCTCCTATTGCACATGCCTTTATATATTTATAATGATATGACAAAAATACTAGTTATTTTATTAAGATTTTTAGATTATAATTTACTAGATTGTTTTCTACTTCTATCATTGGATAAAAAATGATTTATTTATAATTTATTTGAGTTCTAAAAACAAAACATAGCAACAAAAGCAGTCTCTAAAATTGAACCAGCCCAATACAAATTTATGTCAATATTTCTGATAGCGATAGTCAATTGAAATATTTCATTTCACTGATTTTTGGTTTCGCCTTTATAAATATCAAAAAAATGCTGATAAAAAATAGGGGCAAAAGAAAACGTTATATTTTTTTCTATTCGACATTGTGAAATCAGTTTTGATGATTCAGATAATCTCAAAAGCCTATAACAAAGTTTTATTCTTTTTCACAACAGAGATGATACCAGTAGACTATCAATCGATTGCACTGAACCATGACAGTTGGTATAATTGGTTGAGTAGATCTTGTGAAATAATTTCAGATGTATACAATGTCATACCGTTGACTATCGAATTCAAAACAATTTTAAATTTAATATCTGTCTTTGTAAATATTGAATTTTTCAGTTATTATTAAATCGATATAACTGAACCAGTTTGATTTGCGATTCTCTTTTAATTTAAACAAAATATATGAATTATTTATTTATTTATTTATTTACTTATGTATGATATATATATATATGTGTGTGTGTGTGTGTGTTGATATGAAACCAACACCCAATACCAGCGAGTACTCACGTTCGAGTTGTAAGTGATGTGTTAGTGTAATGACCGAGAGTTCGAATATATTTTTGCTGGGATTTTATTGGCTTATATCGATGATAATGACAAGCACTGAGCAAAGGAGTTAATATCGGTACATTACGATTAATTTTGATAATATTGATAATGATATTTCAATGAAGAATCTGTGTTTTGTTTCAATGAGCACAGCATGCTGCTCATGTATTGATAATTGATAAATGTTTTCTATTTGGCATATTTAAATGTTATTGTAATTGGTTATAAAGACATAAATCTATCAATTAAGAATGTTTATTTATATTCAAAAAATATCGATCCAAATAAAATAGCACAATAAATTGTACAACGGATAGACGAATATGCAATTTGATTTTAAATATTCTGTAATTTCGTTTTGTCTATCAGTTATAAAATCTGTATCAATTCCTATGTACCGATTAGATTCATTGTAAGAGCAAAAAGAACAGACTGATTTAAAAGTGCTCATTGTTACTGATTAATACACAGTGCAGTTCATTATTAATAGAAATGGATCTTACCTGGCTGACTGATGTCATGGCGGTTTGATTATTGGAGAAGTATGTACACCACAATTTTTAATTGATTACATGCATCTCTCTGCTTCTGATACGTACTCCATTTCAATTCAGTTTTTTTGCGATCTGGTCTTCTATTCAATTGATTCTCTGTACAACAACTAAATCCAGTGTCTAACTATGTTCCAGTAACGTACATATTTTCGGTCGACAGTACAAGTGCAGTTATTTGATTATCTCAACAATTTGCGTGGCTAATGCATGACTAATTTTCTGAATTTTCTGAATTTTAGCCTGTTGAATCATGCCTTTTAATTAGTGATGAATTGATTTAAATTAGATGATTTTATGGTTTATCTTCTAAACATTTATTCGTGTTGCAGTATTTATTTCTATATCGTATATGATATTAAATGAATGTGATAGCAACTTTCCCCATAGCAAATTAGAACAACATAATATAGAACTTCTTGTAGAAGTACAAAATTTCAAGTAGAAAGTGAAATGCTAATGAAAGAAATTGAATTAAATATTTTTCAAACGTGAAAGTCTAATAAATCAAACATGAAATATTGTGGTCATGAAAATACCGGTTATATAATGAAGCGTAATTCCATCAAAAATATCAAATATGATTTTGATGAATTTTTATGTTCTGATAGCAAATTATAATAAAGATTTAAAATTGGAACGACTTGTTAAGGTGGATTCCCATTTGTCGTAATATCGAAAATGACAAAATATTTTCAAATAGATAGATTCATCTAAATATTTCACTACTTTACTTTGTCAAACTTTATTATCTACACCCTGGAAAAACTCTATTTTCTAAACATCGACTTCCTTATTCTTATCCAACATTTAATGAATTACCAAAATCATTAATTAAAGAGAAAAATACTAATCCAGTGAAAGAAATTTCGTCAATTTAAAGAATTTCTCCATAAAGGGAAAATTAGGAAGATTCTTAGATCTATTTGAATTTTTTTAAACACACACACACACACACACACATATATATATATATAAGTAACCTTTCAAATTAATAGAAGC
>JBBMOY011881388.1:0-13011 GCA_037951405.1 Platydemus manokwari | reverse complement strand
TAATTATTAACAATATTATTATTATTATTATTATTATTATTTGTTTTTATCGTTATTATTAATATAAATTAGAGTAATAATAATTATTAACAATATTATTATTATTATTATTATTTATATTTATATTTTATTTATTACTATTATTAATATTATGTACAGTAATAATAGTTGTTAATAATATTATTATCATTATTTGTTTTTATCGTTATTATTATCATTATTAATTGTCTTAGTCGAGACAAATCATTCTCAATGAGAATGAAATAATTATTATGTCGGATGTGGTGGTAATTTCGTCTCTAATTGTAATTTATTGTCGTAGAACATGGATGGAAAATCCAGTCAATGAAGCACAAGTGTTGTCGTGGAATTAACAATGTGATCCTAGACTAAGCAATCATATTTCTTTACGGGAAATCACTCCCAAAAATATTTGAGATTTACTTGAATTATATTCCCGTTGTGTAGTACATTGTCAATAATTCCACTTCTATTTTATCGATATTCCCATTTTCGTTTCATTTCCTATCATTAACCAATGTGAAAATTTGTTGAAATACTATTGTTGGATTCGTCCCAGTACTTATGAGTAGTTCTATCTTGGACAGAATAGAATAATAAAGTCGCTAGGTCAGCCCAGTTTTAATCCACCAAAGTTGATTTATTCCATTTATATATATATGATAGTGATGATTGGTATAATGTCGTCTGATCATAAAACATCCCGTAATGTACAAAAAATATCGACATAAATCATAAATCGATATATTGGTTACAAAAATTGTCTTTGATTTGTGAATATTGCTGATATATTAAATTTATTAAATAAACCACATCTAATATTTTCTTAACGAACGATGAATATATTCGTTAAATGTCATAAAATGAAATCCCTCGGTCGTGATTTATAAATCCGGGTGTTTACAGAAGACGGCGGTGATTTTTTTTGTGATGTCATTCCATTCTCATGCAACCGATATATTTTGTTGGATGCCGAAAACGTTTTTTGATATTTTGTTAAGGAAATTTTTTTGAAAAAGAAAAAAATTCAACAACATCGATTTAAATTGGAGATTAATTTGTTTTTATCGTTCAATAAATTAATTTGAACCTCAATGGCTTCGATTGAAGTCGGCTTGCTATTCCAAATCGAACCAATCGAAAGCCAAATACCAAGGAGTGTGGAAATGAATTGTTAGACGAAATAACATTTAAGAATTAAGTTGTGGACTTTAGACTTAAGATGATATCATCAATCTGGTATCATTAGTATAGCTGCAAATCTTGCTCGGTTTCCATGGCAACCACGCATTTGGATTCGATTTTGAGAGGATATGTGGCATGAAAAATTCTATGCAAAGTATAAAGAAGATATAAAGAAGATAGAAGATAAATATTTATAGAATTCAATAGAGATAATTAAGAATTCCTAGTAAATCAAAGATTCCAAATAAAAAGGTGGTGTGATGATTTATACTTTTAAATATCGTGATTTTTCTATTCGTTTTCAAAGCCTTTTTGTAAAACAGTTTAGCATCTCACCATCCGCATTATTTTATTTCTATCTCGTTTAATTTCTGTAAAAAAAATCTATTGATACAAATTCCTTCTCAATTTTACCATAGTTACCAATAATCTAAACTTGTCTTAGAACGACATACAATCAATAAGAGCAAACCCAACACAAAATGGACAGTTTTTCTTTGATCAACTCTGCACATCACACAGGATCTTCAATCAAACTCAACCATTACTAATATTTTTCCTTTGACAGATTTTTCGTTTCAGTTGCGATTGAAAGAAAATATATTACATTTCTCACAGTACAACTTTCTACTTGACTTGATTTTTATATTCGACAATCTAGTTCGATCTCTGCAACAACGATATTGTAGAACAAAGATCATTCTCACAAATGAAAATGAAATTACGTCTGATTCGCAATTTATGAGAGTTTTCAATTAAATGATGATGACAGCCTTTTATATTAAGAAATACATAAAACTATTTGGTAACGCCAATGTCTCCTGTGTTATTGTCAATTTTTCCCATTGTTATTTCCTAATACGGTCTCCTATTTTGGTCTCCGTTTCCATTCATGTCACTGTGGATATGGTCACCACTGGCGGTTACAAGTGTTATTTAATGGTTTATGCCAAATTCTCCAATTACTTGGTACAGCGGTTTCACGTAAATTGCCACCCATGTTTCAGGTTAAAAACATCAGGTTGTAATCAAACATAATAATCGATTTAATTCTTTTTTCACTCAGAAATTACTGATATACTTTGAATTTTTGAACTTATTTCCAACGATATTTAATATGTAAAATAATATATTATTATTATTTTCAAAATTGTGTCTTGTCTATGACCTGCAGAACACAAAAATTGGCTTTCAAAATTCGTTCATCAATTAACAAACAAAACACGTAAACAGGCCATAATTTTTCTTAAATTTTTTCTAAAATTCTGAAATTAAGGCATTTTTCCATAGATACTTCACCATTTTGAATTCCAGATAGAATAACTAAAGATAGAAAAATACTTATTGGTGATGAAAAATTTGATGTCTAATGGAATAAACACGTTTATTAATAGCTAATTATGATTAATGATTTCAACGACCAGTTTAGAGAGTGGTAATAAAAACCTACTCCATCCGGTAACCTAATTCATATAACATGATTACAACAATTCGATACAAATAACAGTTAGCCATATATAATGTGTCAAAGGATTTGTGATTCTTGATATTCAATTGGAAAGAGGAGTCTGTGCTTTAAATTCATCACAAGAAAATTACGAGATTTGAAAGAAGATTTTGTAATCCACCACCAATATAACGCAATCATTGGAAGTGAATCAAAATGTCACAACACGAAATTATATTAATATCGGATTGGAACGAAAGTCTTGTCCGATAGGAAATAATATTTATTTAATCAATAAAGAAAATATGTAAATCGAGAAATATAAACAAAACATCGTTCGTCTGTAAATCTAAAATGTTGAAAATAGTCACATTTAAGGTCCACTTTTGCCAACTTTCTGGAAGTTGTTTTATGTCGTTTTCATAGAATTCCGCAGGTTTTGAAGCGAGCCACTTTTCCAAATCATCGTTTAACTCTTCAGCGGGGTGTTGAGCTTGTCCACGAAGTGGGTTTTTCATAGGAGAAAACAGGTAAGGGACAAGGTCTGGAGAGTATGGTGGATGAGGTATTGGCGTAAATACGATATCAGCAAGCTTATTTTGGGTTAAAGGTGCCACATGCGGTCGAGCGTTATCGTGAATGGAAATGGAACTTTTCAAAATCGTTTCCACACAACAGGTGCTACTTTTCTTGAATCGCATCTACGAGTTTGTCCAACTGAGTGCAGTAAATTTCTGCGTCTATATTTTTTCCTTGAGAAAGTACATCACACAGGAAAATTCCTTTCACATCCCAAAGAATACTTGCAAGGTGCTTCTGTGCTGTCACACATCGACGAATTGATATTGTTGAGTCTTTGGAATTATCTTTTTTGTCCAAAATAACCAAAGGTCTTTGAGAACGCATAGACACACAGCAAAACGTTTTTTCTCGGGTTCTATAGTTTTAATTCAAGACTCAGTGGCAGTAACAGTATTGATGATATACTCTAAAGCAGGGGTCTTCAAAGTACGGCCCGCCAAGCTTACTATGAAACACACGAACATTATGACAAAAATCTTGCTACAGATCAGGGTTGTCTGATGAACATTTAAATGACTTATTAATGATTTCAACAACTCATTTTGAACCACAATTTTTGTAAACCTATCATAGTTTTGGCCCTCCAAATTTTAAAAAATCATAAATGTGGCCCTTTGCTGAAAAAGTTTGGAGACCCTTGCTCTAGAAAATTCGCAGTTAGAACTTCTGTAGCTTTTATAATGCGAATTTTATTTACTTGAATTAAATTATAACCTTTACTTTTAATTATTAAATTTTACTATTTATATATAATTTTAGCATTTCGTTAAAAAATTTTTATATACTGTTAATTAATTAAGATATTTATTTATATTTTAAAATTTCAAAGGTGATTAGGATTTGTGATAAATTAAAAGTGAAGATATTTTTCGTTTTTATTAAGACGAAAAGATTCATAAAGAATTTTATGTATGTTATAGATTATAGTTTTAAAAAAAAAGTTCTATTTTTTGATTGTTGTATTTTTGAAAAAAAATTAAGTTATTTGATATAATGATTGGATTTTATAATTTTTAAAATTTCATATTATCAACAACTTCGATTTTATTATACTTAATTTTTATTAACCTTTGATGATATATTGACCTACTCTACTCTGTTAGAATATTAGAAAGCTGCGTGGTAAGAATTCAGAAAAGCAACAACCAAATTATAATGCCGCTCCATTGTTAAAGTTTTTAGTTTATTAAGAAATTATTTTAAAATTTGTAAATAATTTTCAAATTTCAAATAATAAATTAAAAATACTTAGCAATGTTAAATTTTTAGATTGATTTTTAAAGCTGAGCAAATAAAAGTTCTAAAATTTTCATATTATAGATTTAAAAATTTTTCAAACAGAATATCATTTGCAAAACTTGTTTAAATAATTCACTTTATTTTATTAACGTGATTGTAATGGTAAGTATTTTTAATTAATTTTTACTAATATATGAATATAACTTTAATGTACAATACAATTATTAAATGTTTAGTGTAAGGGCACAAAAAGTAAGAAGAAAGAAAGCATTGTGGAAAATGTTTCAGTTGACGAAGGAGATTTAAATAACTTTCAACTCAGTGATGGACTTAAGAAAAAACTTGAAGCCAGAGGTGTTAAAGGACTATTTCCAATTCAAGTAAAAACCTTTAATCACATTTTTGAGGGTAAAGATGTAATAGCCCAAGCCAGTAACAATTATTACTTTACTTCATTGCAATTTTTATCTTTTCTGTAGAAACTGGTACCGGTAAAACTTTTGCTTTTGCCCTTCCCGTTTTGAGTAGGTTAGAAAATTCTAATCAAACATTCAAACGTGGTCGGAAACCAAAGGTTATAGTAATGGCACCAACCAGAGAATTAGTTAGCCAAATTGCTTCCGATTTCGAAAGCCTCATCAGTACAAATTTGAAAGTTTTAACAGTATATGGAGGTGTGATGTATAGCAAACAGACAATGGCTTTGAAAGATGGAATCGACATTGTTGCTGGTGCTCCAGGCAGAATGAGAGATTTAATTGACAAAGGCGCTCTCGATTTGTCTGAAGTTGAATATGTTATTCTTGATGAAGTTGATCGTATGCTTGATATGGGTTTCCAAGATATTGTCGATGAGATTTTATCACACATTTATCCCAATGAAAAAAATTCAAACGATAAAACCAGACCACAAACGCTTTTGTTTTCCGCTACCATGCCAAATTGGATTGGAAATATTACGAAAAAGTACCTCAGTGATGATGCGGTTAATGTTTGTCTGGTGGATCAAAACGATTCCAAAGCTGCATCGACAGTTGAACATTTGGCCATTCAATGTCCATGGCGAGAACGAGCTGGAACCATTCCAGATATTATTCGAGTTTATGGTGGTGGCAACCAAGCACGATGCATTATTTTCTGTGAACGCAAAAAGGATGCCGATGAATTGGCATCTCATTCAGCAATGAAAAGCGATTGCCATGTGCTCCATGGTGATGTGCCACAAGATAAACGAGAATTGGTTTTGAAAAAGTTCCGTGAAGGCAAATACAGTGTTTTGGTGACGACAAACGTTGCTGCTCGAGGTCTCGATGTTCCCGATATCGATCTCGTTATTCAATGCCACCCACCGAAAGATGTCGAAGATTACATCCATCGATCCGGTAGAACTGGTCGTGCTGGTCGGAAAGGTGTTTGCATTTGTTTCTTTGAACCGAAAGAGAAATACGATTTGCAAAAGGTCGAAAATCAAGCCGGATTCAAATTCAAACGGATCTGCCCACCAAGTGCTGCCAGTATTATCGAAGCGAGTTTGAATGATACGATTGAAGCATTCAATGCCATTCCAGAATCGGTGTGCGAAACATTCCGTGAAAGTGCTGCGAAATTGATTGAGCAATTCGGTGCTGAAAGAGCAATGGCATTGGCTTTGGCAAAGATTTCTGGTAAAATCGAGGATGTCAAACCGAGATCGTTGTTGACATTGATGGAGGGATTCTCGACATATTTGCTCAAAACCACTGACGTCATCAAGTTCAAAGGGTACGCCTATAGCAGCTTGAAGAAATATCTTTCCGAGGAAGTTGTTGAACAGGTGAAAGCTCTTCAGTTTGTGAAAGGACGAAGTGGGCTTGTGTTTGATTTGCCATCAGAACATGATGAGGTGGTGGCTCGAGATTGGGTGGATAGCAAATATAATAGCTTGGAGAGAATCACGGAATTGCCAGAAGTAGAAGAAATGGAAGGCGATAGAAATGGTGGGGGATTCAGAAATGGTGGTGGTGGAGGTGGTGGATTCAGAAGAAATGGTGGCAATAATAATAATAGGAATGGTGGGTTCGGTAATAAAGGAGGAATGAAAAGGAGTTTTGGTGGAGGATTTAATGGGGGAAGTCAGAATAAATTAGTGAAATTTGATTAATTATAAATATATATACTGATGTTTTTTGTTTTTTCAATATTTTTTATATTTATGATTGGCTATATCAGGATTGGGCAGGCGTTTTTTATGAATGATCTTTGTTATTCAATCCAAACCGATTAAAATTAAATGAAATGGTAAATATTGACATCAAAACAATTCGGTGACGGAATTAAAGATATCGAATTAATCATCAACATTTTTAAAAAAAATCGTCACCCAGTATTGAGTTGATTTGGCCTTAAGCGCCTCCTCTCTTTTATACCTAGTATGTTTAATTAAATTTAAGCGTGACTGTAGTCTTGGAGGATTGTTTACTTTTAGGATCTTTGATCAAAATTCGTGAATTGTTTTCCGATACACTAAAAACGATTCACCAGTTAAATTTTTTTTGTTATTTCTTTTGTAAATTTCAATATTTTTAATAACGTTTGTTGAAAAACATTTGTTTTTGATATTATTTTTATATCTTTGATCGATGCTAGTGAGAATGAGCTGAATATTAGCTGTACATCATCGCGGTCAATAATTGTTAAATTGTCTTGTTTGATGGTTGTTTTATTCTGAACTCCAGTTTGTTTTTATAACCTCGGCACATTTTTTATAAATTTTGTATAATTCCGGAATCATTTATACTTTCCCACGCAAATACTAAGTAACAAAATATCTATAGACATTTAAAAATATCTCATTGGTCTGTATTTTTTTGCACGATGAGGCAATTAGGTGGCCCGAAAATCTGAATCCATAAATAGAATTTATCGTCAATTTTCTCACATTAATAGCAAGTAGTGAACAAACATCAACGAGTATGATGAATATATGTCAATAGGACTATCAATTGGTGGTTAAATATTTTATCTTTGTAATTGTTTGTCTTGGCTTTTATCTTTCAGATGATGAACTTGTTGTGATTTAATTGACTTAGTTCTTTTGACTGATTCTCGAGTGATATTTAGACTGTTTGACATAGACAATTTTGTTACAATTACAATTTTAAATAATTTCCGCTAGTATTTAATATAACACCCTCGTTATGTTCTCTACAATTAATTCCTGAACATTTTGCCGTATTGTTTACTTGTAAGTTTTAAGATTGCATTATTCATTTAGAAAGCTCTTAGACACATGCATCATTTGGCAATAATTTATCTTATAAAATATCTTGACAATCATTTCGAAATATATTAATTGGTATCTTAAGGATATGTTTATAGATTAAAAGTTTAGAATTAGTGTGCAACTGCCATATCTAATTGTTATGATTTGTTACATTTTGCGGTTACTCTCTTTTTATTCTTAATATTATTCTTTTTTGATTGATTGAAATCTACGTATGAATCAGTACTCTGAGTCCGTCTTGACCCTCAGGTATTAATTTAACCGCATGAGTTTTGATGTTTATTCGCCTGTTTATTCGACGTCAATCGAGACTTATATGAAGATAAGTGGATCGGGTGTAGAAATCGATATAATTATTTTATTCCTATTTCTTGTCTCTGTTCTTACCTCCTCACTCTTGCTATCAATCCCTCTTATTAATTTATTTGACAAAACTATTCTCAAAATCGGTGATGAATGACAATAATATATAAATATTGTGAATTGGTAATTTAAAAATCAACTCGATATTTGGGTTATGAAATTTTATTGTTATTACAATTATACACCAATTACTACTTTATACAATTACGGGGCTATATATTACTATTTGTAAGACAATTATATGCAATTATTACAATATACAATAGTTTTATACAACTACTTTTATACACTTAAACGTTGGAATTAAACTCGATATGCAATTCAATGGAAGCAGATGTTGGACCAACATTTACCCTCGTGCTATTTGGTCAGTGTCTTTTTCTTCAGAATTTATTCCGAGCTCGGCTCGATTTATAGAAGAATATTTAGGGTAATATGTATTTTACAGGAATTATTCTTATGTCATATCAACCCTTGGTGGACAGGAATACTCTTGCTATATTACTTTAGGGCATAAACTGGATCGCACGGCTTTCAGAGAAATTGGCTGGCTTTGGCGGCAAAATTATTTTCTTTCATTATCGGTTCGCACAACACACTATTCTAGTGGTTTCAGGGTGTTAAAATGGCAAAGGCATATGATGTTCGAAGGCCTTATATAAGGATTTATTCGGGTTGAATAAAGTATGGGGGTCTGATTTTCAATTTAATTGTGACGAGTTTTTACAATACCATGGGATTATTTCTCTGACTTGGTTGCCATGCGGGTTTAATTGTAAGGGATTACATAAAAATGTGGGTGATTATTGGGGAAAATAGGTGTTTTAAATTTAATATTTTTTGGTCGCTATGTGGAAAATAAATATTAACTTAGTTCCATTCAATTAATCCAAATTTATCCTAGATTAAATAAAATTTATGAAACTAAATTATTATCATAAATTAAAATTTTTCAACATTTTAACTAGGATAAAAAGATTTTATCAAAATGTCTAATTATTCAATTGTAACTTATTATTATTATTATTATTATTATTATTATTATTATTATTATTATTGACCAAAATTATTAAACTATTTTCAATTAAGGGTTATTTGGATTTCTGCTTTAAATAATACTTTTTAAGGAAAAAGAATTGTAAATGCGCATTGAAGATAATATTTTGTACACAATAAAAATGATAAAAAGTTAACTAGTACTATACATCGAATCAAATCAGGCAAAAATTGTCAATAAAACTGTCATTTTCCGGGAACCCCAACACTTCTTATGTTAAAAAAGGGGTCCTCAATAATTTTAAATCATATTCAATTCGACCTACTTTCATCCCTTTAATAAAAAACCAATTTTTAGTGGTATTTGAAGCTCTAGTGTATTTAATATTTGATTTCAAACAGCTAAAATTGTTTTAAAGTACTTACATTAAAAAATTCAAAATGTTTTTAAAGAATATAAATAAATAAACCATATAGTTTTTTACAATACACTTAATATATTTAAAAAAAAAATTATTGACAAGAGACTTGCTGAATATCACGGTGCAGTAGAAATAAATATTGTGAAACCTTCGATTCCTTTGAAACCCAAAATAAAAATGTAATTTTGGAGGTGAAACTCTGATTTTTGCACTCTTCAGCACACAGATTTGTTCGGAATATTTGTCTTTAAAATGCTGGAAATTCTTTATTTCTGGAAAAATGATAATAGCTATCGAAAGGACGTTTCCATTTGCACTATATTTAAATGCTAGAAATATTTCAATATCATGATCAGCTTTAATCGATTCAGTAAACATTATAATGTCTTTTCATTCTGGATATTTAATGTTGTCCTTATTATGAAATTTTTTTATTTTTCCTCGCTTTAATACATTGGAATCGATATAAAACTTCAGATTTTCATTGAACTTAGATTGTTTCCAACAAAGATATTTTATGAATTCCATTTATAGCTAGTTGGTTCATAGACCTAGCTAAGGAAATCTATTAAGATATACAAAATTTTACCTATTTAACATCGATTGGTGTTCAATTTGGAACGGTTTTTACTATTATTAAGTTGTTATTTTTCTTCTTTTATCTAATGTTTTGAGAACTATTTCTTTGTTCTTTGTAATAATCGATAAGTTGCTTATAATTCTTTACTAGATTGATTGATGTTTAACTGTCACATTTAAATGGCAGACTTACGAACAAATTAGTAAGTGTTTCGGTGAATGGAAATAATTAAGCCAACTGGTAAACTCATACAGTATGGCAATTAAAAAAAGTATATATGGGAAGTTACTTCCAGTCTTTCTTCATCAAAAATTTTGACTACCTTATTATTTTGGTGATTATTCTAATGACCAATCTCTTATGGTTGTTATTTGTATTTGTTCTTGAGTGTAAGTTAGAGTGCAAATAGTGTCAAATTGATTTGAAAGTACAACTTTGTAATTATAATTACATTTTTGAATATTTAAAAATAGTGGCTTTCCAACAGTTAATTGATAAAAAAGAATGAGAACTGCTTTGAGAACGGATTTAAAATATAATATGTAAATAATCTAATTAAATTGCGCTTTTAAATAATGCAAATATACTTCGGCCATATTAATTGAGCCCAATTTTGATTAACCTTGACCTTCTTTAATTCCAAATATGTCATTTCAATGGCCCAAATAAGCTTTCAAGTTTTGTTCTAAATTAAAAATGCTTTGACTCACTATGTAGTTGATATTTCCCTATTGACCAGTTTCTGCAATTGAAGATAATAGTTTTAGATTTACAATTTATATAAATTTGAAGGAATTTTATTATTAAATTTCTTAAATTTATTTCCATACTTTTTTCAACTTCTTTATGCGATCATTTTGACAGTTTACTTAGAAAATTAAATTTATTTTTTGTTTAACTTTTCGTTTCTCTAACTAAAATGTTGGCGACTTTTTTAATTAATTCAATTTACTTTCTGTGTATATTCAATATTTTTAATTATATAAATGTAACTTTCTATATACATTTTAGACACCAACAAGAGAGACCTCTGTCTAAGGTAAATACTGAATAATATATCTTAAATGCATTGTTTACAAGAATCAACTCAAAGGGATACACATAGAGAAGTGAAAATTCATAATATCAATGATAGAATTAACTTTTAATAGTCATAATAAATATCACGAGTTTATTTTGAGTGTTTCAAAAGTCTTGAATTTTAGTAAGTAAAAATCTCTTGACAGTTTTTGCTTTAAAAGACCGAGGTAGTAAGTTTTATGTTTAATCAGTCAAAATAATTTTACTTCCAAGGAAACTATAGACACTGCTATTGTCATAGTGCAACTTCATATCATAGGGGATATTAAGCATCGTTGTGGAACATTATTACGGCTTGTTCCATGAATTACATTACTCAGGTTATGTTATTCCCTTATTACCAGAACATGTTATGCTAGTGGTATGATGTCTTAAAATCCTTCTCTAAATCAAATCTCAACAATTTATTTATTTGACCTAACTTTTCTTTCATTATCATTGTTATACTCTGATGGGTTTTATAATATCACTTTAGATAAGATAACTAAAAGAACTCAAAATTTATAGAAATTTTATAGACGGTTACGATTTAGAAACTGTGATGATTATTAGTGCTAATATTAAAATTATTGTTAATAGAATATTATAATAAATAAATCCAAATATTCAATAAAATATAAATGTAAAAATTTAAAAAAAGATATGGCATAATATGGCAAAATGATAAGCAATCAATACAACACAATGATTAACGAATCGTTAGAAGTCATTTGTCTGACGACAATGAATGCTTTTCAAATAAGTTACTTTCCTTACGAGTATTCTTTGATAGATTAAATCATCAACATTGAAAATATATATTAATGTATTACCGACTCCTGTTACGCATTGAAAATGTTGATAATATATCGAAGGTGCTCGCTATGTACAGACACTATAGATTATTACTGAAGATACTGATTTTATGTGGATAAATGGGGTCTTATTTTCACGATAGTTTTTATAAAATCGCCTGGTTCTTTGGATATTTCATTATTTTACTCAATATTTTTATTTATATCTAATAGGCACAATATTATATGATAGTTTTGAAATAAACAATGAGTAAAAATTTTCAAGGTCATTAAAACGGTACCCAATTTTGAGAACTGTTGAATACAATATTGTAAGATTAGTATATTTAATTGTAAATAACCTTTACGTCACTACTTCTAAATAACACACAAAATAAATTAATGAAATAATATATTAATCGAGAAAAATCTAAATTTTGTTATATTTATTATGATATCATGAGATTATTGTTTGGATATTATAAATTTATTTTAAGATTAATATAATAAAAATTTATTATTGAAGATTGGTGAAGATTATTTGCCACACATAGTAAATATGGGAGTCGAAGTGAACCTTATTTTTGATTGCTTCGAAACCGGATGCCAATAATTAAATGAGCCAGAGAAAATAATAATTTAGGAATATCTATTATATTATTGTCATCGTATTGACCATCATCTATTCAAAGCAATCTAAAAGAAATAAATTAATTTTAAAATATGAATATTTTTATAATTTAATGAAGTGCAAAAATTATTTATTCCTAAGATTTTTTCAGGTTTAATAATCACTTTACGAAGTCAGTATACATAAACAGCTGAATAATAAAACCATGCTGGGAATAATTGAAATGACTACTAGGTAAAATTAAGATCTATGATAAATACGCATTTTTAAAATTGTAATTTGACGATAATTTTAATCATATCATTCAATCAAGAGACGTGTAATAATATCATTAATCATCTTTTAGAAATCCAATCATCATTTAATTAAAAAAAACTAATCACTGAATAATATACAGTTTTTGAATTTATATTCACTTACTTCAAGTATG
>JBBMOY011880277.1:0-13017 GCA_037951405.1 Platydemus manokwari | reverse complement strand
TCCTAAAAATTAATTATTTGAAAAACGGGTCAAAGTAGGTCAAAATGCAATTAATTGAAAATTAGTGAGGACCCCTTTTTTTAACATTAGAAGCAATTGGAATGATATCTTAATTTTTTAGAGTTATTTTATATAATTGACTTCGAAATTATTGAGAAGTGCCAGGAACAAGGTACTTGTGTTTTCTCTCAAAATGAGTATATTAATATCTATTTAATAGTTTGGATACATAGATCTCAAATTTTAATATCAAATAAATCAAGAAAAGTCATTACTTTAAAATTGGGTCAAAGGACCCTTTTTCTTAACTTAAGCCATAAAAATATAATTACAAAATAAAAATTTCATTATTTTAAACAAGAAGTTCTTTTGCAAATTTAAACTTTTTGTGCATGAAATTAAATCGAACTGAAAATCTTAAAATAATGTTGCGTAGATTGAATAAAATTTTAAATCTTTGAATTAACTCAATCTAGTTGGCATGTAATTAATTCTATCTATTTTCAAAATATTTTGATACTATTTGGAAGCTAAGATTTTCTTATTAATAATCTCACAGATTAATGAATATAAAGGAAGAAATTATTTTCCTACAGATCTTAACACAGTTTCAATGTTTATAGAAAAAAATTCTTCAAAGTATCGTCTTTATATTTTCTTCTAAAATATAGATTTTAATTTTAGATTCCAAAAAAAATTTCATAAAACTTTTTCTCGTTGGTTTTAGAAGTTTTGACATTTATTAATCGACAGGTAAATTATGCTGTGGTTCGAAAGAATCGAAAGTTGCAATTTGTATAAACATAATAATAATAATAATAATCATAATAATAATCATAATAATAATAATAATAATAATAATAATAATAATAATAGCAATAATAATAACAATAATAATACTAATAATAATAATAATAGTAATAATAATAGTAATAATAATAATTAATAATAATAATAATATTAGTAATAATAATAATAATAGTTACATCATTTATATTAACATTCGTAGGATTTATTAAGGAAAATCGAACTTTTCACCATTTAAAAATCTGATTGTCTCCACTATTTATGTATCCTTATGTTGCTTCATGGATTTCTTGCATTATCTCCAATTTTATTTGTATTTAGGCTAAATATCTATTTTTAGATTTTGCTCATTTGTGTCTCGTCTTGCACTAGAGCATAGACAATCTATACGCATTGTTATGATTTTCTTCTTTTCCATTTCCTAAATTGGTCACTATCCACGTCTGAAATTGAGGTCTGGTGGGTTTGTGTGTCTAGTTCAAGAAGACAATGACCTTGTGATCGGTCATTGAGGTGAATGTCTTCCGGTACAGGTGTTATCCAAGGTAAATAATATACTCGTGGATAACCAGCAGATCTTCCTAGTAACACAGTATCCTTTCTCGTGACTAATGAATGTTCAAGACCCGGGGCCATAAGTATTTCTGTTCCCTGCTTGGTAACTTGGCTTAGAACTGCCACAATGTTATCAAAACTTGAGTCCGCATTTTGTACAAATATCCTGTTTACTCTTGGATAATCCAGAATTAATGCTTCGAAATTTGCCGAATTTAGCTTCAAAAAACTTGTTTGACACGATCATGATCATTGTAATTCCTTATATCCAACCGTACTCACTGAGTATAATGGAACGGCTATTACTGCATAATCCTTAATAAATATCCTATAATAATTTGTCAGACTTAAAAATGATCGTATATTGTGATACTAGGCCATCTCATATCTGTTCCATTTTATTGGGATTAGTCTGCATGTACTTGGCACCGACCGCGTGACTCAAAGACCTCACTATATCTGTGATAAGCGTTTATTTCACTGGATTCACTTTCAGCCCCTATTCATTGATTCGTCTAAGAATGGCTTTCTCAGGTTTTAGTATATCAGTACATTGTTTACATATACCAAAGCGCTCTTAAAGATCAATCCATCCAAAAACTTTTGAAAAGTTGCTGATAAGTAGTTAGTTCGAGTGGGAATTGATTTAAATAGTACTGGCTGGTTCTTGTGTGAAAAATCTGAAGACCATAAACTGAGTTCAACTCGGTAATAAGCCTGTCCCAAATCTATCGATGTGATATATTTAGCATCCACAAAACAGTCTGGAAGTTGATGCGTATCGGGCATACGGAAATTTAATTTTTTTGACACACCATTGAGAATTCATTAATCCACATACATCCGAATCTATCTGTTCTTTTTTCCAGCGATGACTAGCAGTAAATTCTAAGCACTCTTCTAGCAGTCTTTTAGCTTGTGCGTCATTGGGTCTTTGATTGAACCAATTGCTCCTCGATCATATCCTGAATACATAAAATTCTACCTTTTGCTCTGTGTCTGGTACCTTATATTATTTAATCGAACCATTAGAAATGATGGAGTTTTTGTCCGCATATCAAATACTTGTACCTCTTAAGGAGCACTGGCTTCTGAAGTATCCACTTTTTATACATAATTTGCACACTTTGTTTTCGCTTATCGATGACCTACACAATACTTCTAACTTCCGATATAATATTTCTGGTTTCAGTGGTAAGAGCTTCTCTTGACCCAGTCGATCGTGTTCTCTTTCCGATGATATTTTTCAAGACGGAATCCTGCTTCAATATGGAATTCATTACTGCCTCAACTAGACAGCAGAACCTTATCTCGAAATTTGCGAACCGTTCGCTCCCGATTTTGAACGTTGCTAGTTCGACAATATTATCCATTAAGTAATGCTGTAAAACTAATTTCACAATGCTTAGTACACAATTTATGAATAAAGCTCAACCAGGCAATAAAATTAATCACTTGTAGTCATTAAAATATTCCTCATGGTATCCTTGAGTATACAATTCTGTAGGAAAACATTCATTTCAATTTTATTTCTTGGAAACACGACAGGATTTTTGATCAGAATATCTTAATATCATATTTAATTAAAAAATATTTTTTCAAAAATCTGATAATCAAGTTAAACTAAATGCTATATAATGCATGGTTTTTTATCTCGACAAATATAAATCTTGAATTTTTACACAATTTTGTCTTCACGTTTCTTTCCCATAAAGGTCAAATTAGTATGAAAGCAAGCTATATCAGTTAAAATATCAAATAAATGCTTTAAGTAATTTTATTGCTTTTCCTATGTAAAATCAGTGAATGTTTTCGAGCAGCTACAGTTTAAAGAAGAAAATAAATTAGCTTTTATATGTACAATATCTATATGTATTAAAATACTTCCTTATAATAATAATTATTATTATTTATTTTGTTTCATAAATTTGTCATGGAAATAAAGTTTATCAAATTTAATACATTCTGTTTTATTTAATGCAATGAATTGGTTCTATCTATCGGTTAATAAAGAAATAGGTCATAAATTGAAGGGTGTTTAAATCATGTAAAAATACAGTTTTTGGCTCAAGTTAAGAAAATTTGACCTTTGACCTACTTTTGCAATAATTAATTTATGCACATGAAATGATTTTATAACTTAATTTTATATATGTTTGCGATGTTTGATTTATTCGTAAAATTCAGTTAGGATCTCCAATAGCGACAAAATATAGTTTTAAAACCAAGTTCCTATTTTAATCACAACACTTCTGTATGATTATTTGAGTTTTTAAATTTAATTTTTTAGTTGTAAATCGATCTAGTTAATTACAGACATGCTTAATATCAATGCTTATTTTCATAAAATAATTGTAAAAATGTGTAGCATCGATCAATGTGCTTCTAATGTTAAAATAAAGGGTCTTCGTTAATTTTCAATAAATTGCAATTCAACCTAATTTGATGTCTTTCGAATAATCCAATTTTAGGAGATTTTGAAGCTCTAGTGTATTTAATATTTTATTTCAAACAGCTAAAGACTCTTATCTTAAGTGCTTAAATGAAAAATTCAAAATTATTTTAAAGAATATAATTAAATAAACTATATAGATTTTTGCAACACACTCAACAAATTAAAAATTTTATTTTAGGATCTCTTTTCTTAACTTTAGCCCATTTTTTCACTTCAATCATTTTTAAAATAAGTACGTGTTTGATGACCTTTTGAAGCCATATCTTGTGAAAAATTATATTTCTACCTTCCATTCCGGTTTCCTGGATTATCAAGAGCGATTGATGAAATTAAATCTTTATCATTTCGCTTTAAATCTCGGAATATCTAATCAAAATTTTTCACAAAATGTTTGGAAACCATGGTTACCAATCAAGAGATGTTTGATGTCAGTATATTTTAACAAATGGATCTCATCCATAAAATTCAAACTATATTTTACACCGGCAAGTTGTTTTGACAATTTTTCTACTCACACTCAATAAAATCCTACTAAAATTCACATACGAGAACCTAATGTAGATGCAATTACGTGCTTAATATGGTCATGTGCTTGGGTTTATAACAGAAATATGTTTCGAAAACAGGTACATGTAATAAGAATTATTAATTCTACCAAGCATAAGTCGTAAATTTTGGACGTTTTTGTTAAAGTGTACCAAAAATATAAGAAGTGATTACTAATATATTTAATATTTGAGCTCTGGTAACTACTAGCTGTTTTCAAAAACTTATATTACTGTATTCTGTCAGTGTTAATGATTTAACCTGCAGATTTTTCCTTGCGTTTTAACGAATTTGAAGGTCCTTTCAAAATTTTATATTAGACAGATTGCTGGGATATTGAACCTTTCAAGTGAAAGTTAAGGATTGTAAGGCACTTGCTAACATGAAATCAAAGTATATGCAATCTGAATAATGAAGTCTAGATTTCTAATCGCCTAGGGATCATTCATAAGATATTGGATTATACATCACACCCGATTAAGTGTGCTCGTTATCTAGACCACTTTTTATACTATCAATGGTTCAACAAGAAAACTCTCGAACCTATTAAATGATATATTTTATTGTTAATGAATAATGATAATCTGTTATTAAGAACATAAACAAAAGGTTACGAACCCGTAAACATCAAATGATCGATTTTTTAGAACATAGGGCACATACCGTATTCAATATTTTTATAAAAGCTCAAATTTAAACTATTAATTTCGTGAGCTCCATCGATAAAAATATTGATTTTCAGTAAGGAAATAATAAAGCGGCGGTATAATTGAAATGCGATATAGATCAACACATTAGTCTTAAGAATTTTGACTTATCGAACTAAAAAATATCGAAATTGGAATAGGACTTTGCCTTAAAGCTTAAAACGAGATAAATTTTATCTATAAAATGATAATAATTGATTGGTTACTATTTCATTACTCAATATCATGAACTGCAACCAATCATATTCGACCAATCATCAATTGATTCAAGCTTATAATTGATAAGTTGCTTTGCAAACATTGATTATCATATTCAAAGAAATACCTGGAATCTTTGTTTGTTACAACTTGTCTTAAATATCAAATAAGATTTATATCAGGACGCATCTATACTAATCAATAGTTTTCATTGTTAAAAATAAATGTTTTCCGAGAAAATTTAATTTCCTACCTGAGGTTCAATTCACGTGCAACTCGTGAGTGTTATTGGAAAGTGAATAATGAAAAAATGTCTTGCGGAATTAGTCGTGCATGAGCAATTCGTCATGCCAGTCGTCATTAATTGTACATGTGAGCAAGTATAACGGTGATTGAATCACGTGACCACTACATGAATCAAATAATGGAAATTCATTCCAATTTCTGAGGCCATTGCGTATATATGCGATTGTAGGAACTTGTGATTGGTGGTCATTCGAGTTTATATCTGAACTGGGAATTCATTAAAGAAATATTTTACTTGCTTGAAGATTATTTAAGCCGAAAATCGGTGAATGTTTTATCACTGTGATTTGTTCAATAAATATTCATAACTTATCGAGCATTGTTTTAATATCAGCTCACTCGAACTGTCTGATGTGCTGTCGATGAAGTTTGATTTGTACAATGGTAACGAATGCTCGAGGCTGTAAAAAATTATTAATTTTAGAAAGTTTTTCCATATATTGATTTTATTAATTAGATAATTTGTTGAATCGCGTTGCAGAACCAAGGAATTGTTTTGTTTTAATTATCGAGAAGCAATAACAAACTTCTCTCCGAAATCATAACATGAATGAGCTAAGAATTAATAAAGGCTATTGAGATAATTTTAAAAAATTCGTTGGAATTTAATACCCGAAACTCTTCTTTATATGAGAAGGGCTTCAGACTCAGAGTCGGAAAGGTTTTTGGTCAATCCTGAAATTAATTTCAGAAATTGTGACTTTATTTTGATATGCGAGCAGAATAAATTTTGAATTAAACACCACAAAATACCTTGGAGTCGAGATATTCAAGGCAAAATTTAGAAAATCCTAATGGAATTATGATCAATATTGCAAATGAGTTATCGCAATCTCTTAAAAGAAATATCGAGAAAAGACTCGAAAAATCGATCGAATTGATAAATATCGGTTTTTGTTTCAGAAGAAATTCTTCTACTAAAGATCAATAATAAAATAATCGAAAGAATCGATTAGAACTTGTAGAACATAGTAACAGTTGTTATCAGGATTTTCTCTCCAAGTTTGATTTTAATGACTTATTTTACTTAATAAAACTGTCGTGGTAAAAAAACTACAAAAGATCAAAGGATATTCCGTTATGATAGCTTTTGATGAACCTGTTGACAATTGCAAAGAATTCCAATTATGTTCAATTTTTCATACCGACTGAAGACCTCAAATGCTCCACGACCACTATAAAAGGTCATCAATAAAATTATTCATCATAAATGCAAACACCACAATTTTTATCGTGATATATTAAGGACGCTATTAACACTAACCATGGATTCTTTAATGATGTTGGTAGAAACAAGCTTGTAAAAATACTGTCCTGAAATATAAATGAATTTGTGATATCTGCTTACTTAAAATTGATAACTTATTTAAAAACTTTTCCAGAAAGAAATTTTATCTCCTACAGCAGTGATTCCCAAACATTTCGGGCGTACCGCTTCCTCTTCAGAATAAATATTACTTAGCGCCCCCAAACTAACCCACACCAAATTTTTTTAACTTTTAGTAGCAATTTATAAAAAAGTATTAATGTTACTATCTTTTTCATTAAATATATTAAAATGATATATAAATTTTTCATATTTTCAAAAATGATCTCGATAATTTCCAATTTCAACATTATCTCACGAGGTATTGGCTAAGGCTCACAGAAATAGGATTTTTAAAAACATTTTTTGTGGTTTTATAATATTGAATTTATAAAAAAGGGAACTAGGCTGACAATTTCACAGAGATAAGGAGAGATTTGCAAAAATTCAATTCCACGGTAACCTAGAAACTATTGCTTAGTAGAATCTCTTAATAATATTATGTATTACACTTATATGAATCAATAAATAGTTAAATTGATTTCCGCAAATAACTCAGGGTACATCGATTAGCACTGCTTGACTGTCGCCAAAATATAAGATCGTATGTCTATAATATATGTGAAAGTCACTTGGGTCACTGAGATGAAAATTGTACAAATATGGAATAAGATCTCGATCAACAAGATAAATCAATCATAATCAGAAATCTTTACGACATCAGATTTTGTTTAGGTTTGAAAAGGATCGATTTCTGATAAAATTCAGTTCACAAAATTCTTGTTAATTCCGTGATTGAAATTTATCAAACCGAAAATACATTTTAAAACTTGAATGCATATTTCACTCCATTGAGTTTCTTAATCTGTTTAATATACTTAAAACTATCAAAATAAATAAAAACCACCAACTAAAAGTTTAATAAATTCATACTAATTAAGGATTAAGTTTGTATTTAATTAGGAATTTCTTATTTATGATTCTGATATTTTTAAATTTAGTCATTCGAAAAAATATTTTATTACATTTTATCATTAAATGATATTCAAGAAAATCAATAAAATTTGATTATTGATTCCAAAATATTGAAAATATTTAGATGAATCTATTAAGGGAGATATAAACTAAAACGTTCGAAAATACTGCATTAAAGATATATATATAGTAACAGGGTTTAAAGAAAAAGTATTTTTTACCTCCAAGCTTTGAAACTCTATATTCTTATTCTCAGTGCAAATTAAACATTAAAGCTATTCTTCAATCACCCCAACAGAAACTTTACAAGAATTATTGATTATATCCAAAACTCAATCGAAATGACCGAAAAAGAATTTATCATCCCATTTACCGAGAAATTTTATTCAGGATTAAAATCAAAATTTTAAATTATTTTACATCATACGAATTCTATCTTGAATCTCATTCAATTAGAATCTTATTAAACAATTAAAATCTTAATTTAAAAAGAATTTCTTAAATAGCTGCAGTTAAGATGTCATAAGACTTAACCAGTGACAAAATCTTTTAGCAGTACTCTTACGGGCATGACCATAAGAGACGTCTAAAATTAATTAGTTTTACCTATATAGAACCGAACAATAAAATTTTAATTAAAGAAAATCACCCACCCGGTTTATTTGTCTAAAATCTTAACTATTTTAATCCTATTGTATCACAATTTAATTAGAACCATATTATATTTTATCGATTGTACCTAGTGTGGTAATAATTCGGTTATTTAAATCAAATCATTTATCTTATTATTGATCGATAATTTAACCTGATATCCTGTTCATAATGTACATACACCTTTTGAAGTCAGATGTACTTATTAAATATTGTTCATGATCATTTAATTTTCACATCATTTCAATTGAGATTTCAACAAGTTAGGAGAGCTAGTGAACCCACCAATAACATTTATCATTAAAAACTATAAATAAAATAACACGTTAATATGGAATAAAATTGCTATTTGGTATAAAGAATCGATTGTACGTACGTTCCACTAATGTTTATTAGTCATCTAATCTTTGTCAGTAATCTAATAGTGAATATTTTCAGTCCATCAATAATTTACAGTGGTGTTTAAAATAATGAGGTGTTCCGATAAATGTGAACTTTGAAATATGAAATTAGTCCATTTTTAACTTATGCGCGTTTCCCATGGTTTTATTTTTATTTTTGTACCAATCTGGGTTTCCTTATTTAATATTTCTATTTATTGTTTTCTATTTTTATTTTTGTTTAATGGTATTTTTTGACTAATTATTTTTCACCTTCACTGTTTTAAGTTACTTTGTTCTATATGATCTATTTATAGATTTATTTAATTCAATTTTTCGATTTTATTCTATTTTTAACTTAAATTAATCATGAAAACTTCAAACAAATTTTACGTAATTATTATTATCTTGTTAGGGATGGGGTATGTACCCAACAGAATGAAATACAAAATAATAAAACTGAAAATTCCAATCATCGTGCGTTAAATTTAATTTAGATCAAAGAAAATCGGATAAAATGTGAGAAAAATCGCATGTCAAGATGTTAATAACAGTTGGTGTTGTGTGAGAGTTCATAATAGAATGCCACATTTAGAGTAGGCACACACAATAAGAGATTAATTCTTTAGAATAAAACTTGATCGAGAAATCTTACTTTAAAAAGAACAGATTGGAAAATCTTATTAGAATTGCGTGTGGTACTTTGGATCTTTTATTTTCATGCCTGGAAAAAATCGAGTAGTGATTTGCTCTAAAATTATCCCAATGTAATTACGTAATCAATTTTAGCATCCATTTATTTGTCATTGCACTTAAATCTAAATAATTTAGCTTAAATAATTTGCTAATTTTTATTCATTGCGTATAATACCATTAAAATACCATTTTTATGATCTTCTCTAGCTAACATTCGAATTTCCATGGCTCACCTTAGTGATGTGCTGTCTATTTGGAAAAGTTCCTTCGCTGCTTTATTTCGAAAGTTTTAGTTTTTCTAAAGACTTATTTTAATTATAATTCGAATTCGAGTGTTTATATCAACCTGAAATAACATTTATTGTACAGCGATAAGTCACATAGGTATGCCGGATATATTTCGTGTGATAAATATAAATCTCGGTTACTATTGTCATTGTCGATTGCAGCAGTTATTAGCGATATTATTGATTGAGACGATCCATCAACAGTCTCAGTCTCCTAATTTCAACACAAAAATCATAAGTTCAGATTAAAAGAATAGATTTCCGATAAATTTCTCTTCATACAGGCTATTTAATTTCCTCAACACCAATAAAAATAAATTAGCACTGTAATTTATTTAATATTTCCTTAAAACTTTGACAAAACTAATGGAAATAAATAAGATGATCTAATTATTATCGATTATTTAATAGTTAGAAGTTGATAATTGATTATTTTACAATGAATATAACATCTAACAGATAATTAGACGCGTGTAATAAGTCAATAAATAATTAAAAATGCGCAATATAATAAATATATTCACGATAGCACAAATTAACCAATGTGTATTGTTAGATTTTAAAAACAACTACGTCTAGTGACCTAAAGATAAATAAAAATCAACAGCAGGATCTGCTTTACATCGATGCAGAATAATGAGGATGATTTTAGGTTCCAACAATTTCCCTTGTGCTTTGATGAAAAATTATTTAAGAATTTATAACGAATCTCCAATCGGGGATCGATAAAAATCGTACGAAAATGAAATATGAATAATCTACCACGATGTGTTGAAAATCTGATAATGGGAATTAAACATATGATCCAAAATAAATGAGAATAGCATCCACGAATAATGTCTTCACTTATGATAGTGAAATTATTGTTCGCCCTTCGGATTTTTGCTTTTCCTTTTATGGTATTTTGATTGTTGATATTTGAATTGATTTTGTGTTCATTCGGAAATTTCTATAGTTGTTTAGCGCGTTACCGATGCGATTTGTCTTGAAATTTAATAACACACAGTTGCTCGTAATACTGCCACGAGAGTAATAATTCGAGTGGTGAATAATTCGGCTCTTAAAATTCTATATTAATTAGTATTGTATACAATTTTTATGGTTCATATTATTAATAACTATAATTATTCATGTATTGTATCGAACAAAATTGATTTTACTTATCTTTGGTTCCTTGTCAAAATCCTTTATGATCTGATATCCAAGGGTAAACCATGAAAATATGCCAAACGTGAAAATATCGGATCATTTTTATAGATTTGTAAGGCTAAAATATTTATTATGTTGAATGTATAGGAATCCTATAACAGAATAATCACCCTTAATACCATGGAGTTCTTGATTTTATTATCCATATTTATGTATACATACTCATTCATATAAGCGCTAATATTTTCTTGAGCTTATAATCAACATTGTGTTATTAAATCCCTTTTCATTTGACTGAGATACTTGGTTGTGTTCCTAATAAAATTAAATAAAAATCACCACAATTTATTAGCAAATACACAAGAATTAAAAAAGCAAATTTGATTAATGTTTATATGGTGCAGTAGTTTCTTTGTATTTAAGATGAAAAAACTCCTACTGTTTGTTAATAAATGCCACTTTAGCTCATGTGGACCTGTAGTAACACTCATGAAGGCATTTAATAAAAGATAACCTATCTATTTTGGAGTGACAGTTCATGGAACCTTGTAGATCTTTTTTAATTTGATTGATTAGCGTTGATATAATTCGAAGAATCTGGAATATTTCGTAGTCATCACTAGGTTTGTTAGTTGATCGATAAGGAGTAGAAGGATCCTGACAGATAAATAAATTTATGCACCAAAAACATTTGTGATTAAAAATTGGTTTAATGATAATTCTTATAACTTGAAATATTCAATGAAATTTAAGAATTTTCTTTTCAAAATTAATTATCTATCTCCAATTTGTAAATTAATTCGAACTAATTCAATTTGGTTTCCCACGACTGAATGATTGGATGATTTGACATGATGGAAAATATTTTTTTTTGGGTTTACTTCTCACAGGTTCTTTGAGATTAATAGATCGAGTTACATAGCGATGAGATAGGTCTGCTTCCGCATTAGCAAGATTAAAAATCTTTATTTATTTAGATTAATGACCGACGGTAATAAATTCTCTTCGTCTAATTCTATTTTCCTGCAACTAGTCCCGTTTACTAACAATATTTCGATCCTAGATTGACAAAGTTGAGACAATCAAAAGTTCCCCAATCAAGTTAAACATTATTATTTTACAGTCGATACCAGACGCGAACACCTACGATCAGTGTCCGCTGCTGTCTTCTATTTTTATATTTCTATTTAATTAGGATTTTTTTAGTTTTTGCCCACCCCACCATAATCATTGAACAATCAGGAAATGATAGAGTAAAAGTTCCATCTATTTGCATAAATACATTTATTGATCAACCCCTGTCCTTACAGATCACAATTTCCAATCAAAATTCTTGAAACACCGATATCAAGTGATAGTTAAATGTGTAAAATGCACTGCCACTGATAAAGACTGCAAATTGTATTCACAATGAAAATAGTGTTATTCAGCGTTCTCGTTCACATAAATAACTATAGATAGCTGACTTCAAAAACAAATGAAAGCAAAGTACTTATTGGATTAACACTAGCCTTAACTTAAATACTGAACTCAACATTTATTGACTTTCAACTGGCAAAACGTCATCTTGAAACAATATTTACACTTGAAGCTTGGATGTACTTTAATATTTTATTATAATTTCATATCCTATTTCTCTAATTCCAATTAGGATAATCGATTTTCTATTATCAGGATTGGCCAATCAAAATGTGTTTGTTGTTATGTAGTTATGCCATTTTTCTTCATTAAAATCTTCAATTTATAACTCGTTTCTGATTAGCTTGCCGCTATGGATAATAAACATCAAAACAACAGTTCTAGAGGGCCAAAATCTTTGTGTCGTGAGATTTGTCTTAATTCCACACATTTAAATAATGTTTTATACTTAAAATTTTCACACTTATGAAGAGCCTAGCTAATAAAAATATAAATAAAAATAAAATATTAGGTGTATAACCTTAAAATTTCGGTTTTTTTTGAAAAATATTTATTTATTTAAAGTACATTTTGCATAGTA
>JBBMOY011879166.1:0-13018 GCA_037951405.1 Platydemus manokwari | reverse complement strand
AATAATAATAATAACAATAACAATAATAATAATAATAATAATAATAATAATAATAATAATAATAATAATAATAATAAAAAGTTATTTAAATTTTAATTATAAAAAATAGTCATAAAATTCATTGTTAACACTCCTTTGGAATTGCTGTAGAATCGTTCATTTGTTTGCCTCATTGAAGATTGCTGGTGTGTAATTCATCAGTTTGGAAAATATATTTGAACAGGGCTGATAATGCTACTTGATATGTTAATCATCTTTAATGAAATCCCAATCAAGAAAAATCAGCCCATTATCATTAATGCCATCTGAGATTAAAACGTTATCTTCAATTAATTGCATGAATAGCACCTGTTCGCAGTTTTTCCAAAACAAGAATTAGGGGGCTTAGTTTTCTCTAAAATTAATGGCTGGCAATCGTAGTATACATTTATTGGAATATCATTATATTAATATAAGGTTTTAGTTTGAAAATATTGTTTATGTTTTCAGTATTCCGATAAGATCCATTTATCTATTTAATAATGAATCGAATTTTGAAAATATTATGAAAATGTGAACCTGTACAAGATATGAACGCCATATATTTTCGGTCATTCTAATTATTTAGAATTTTGAAATTGCGTTTAAAAATTTGTTGAATGCTATAATTAGAGTTTGAAAATCTGGAATATTTTATCAGTGATTCATTATTATTATTGAAGTCATTTTAATTATTGAGACACTGGGTATTATTATCATTATTTGAATTACTAATATTAATATTTTTACAAATTAAATTTTCATGGACTAGTATTTCTAAACATTAAAATTTTTATAATTAATATCAATATAAATTAATATTTTTAAAATTTATATTTTCATAAATCTATATTTTTAAAATCAATATTTTCTTAAATCAATATTTTTAAAATTACATTTTTTACAAATCAATATTTTTGTAAATTAATGTATTTATAAATAGATATTTTTATAAAATAATATTTCCATAGATTTATATTTTTATACTTAATATATTGCTATAAATAATACTTAAACTTTGCCGCTCATTCTATATTAATTCTAAAATTGTTTAGTTGCTTATCTAAATAGTTGATTAATTATTTATTTATTCAAAATATTTCATCAACCTAAAAACTATGGCTTATCAATTAATTTAATTAAAAATTATTTACTAATTATTTTCAATTTGCGCTTAAATTTCGAAACGAAAAATTTCAGTTTGAAATTTAACTCTGTATGTCCATGGCATTGCTTCCATCGATCCTCGTGATAGTTTGATTATTTTACAAATTACATTCGACACCGTTTTGTTGTTGTTATACCGTGATATCCGCTATATCGAAAATTCCGGCTGATAATAAAATCCATATTACCATTTTTATTGTGATCGAGTGCTGTAATTATTGTAATTCATAAACACACACACACACACAAATCAATACTGACATTTTTTTGTCCAAAATTCTTAATTCGTAACTCCTATCCACAATCCGTTCCAATTTCAGTTTACACCTTGCAACGCATATGAAATAATTGATAAAAAAAATTTGATCCCAACGCAAAAATATAAACAATTTTGAATCCATTAATGCTACGCGTTATTTGGTTGTATTTTTAGAAATATGGCTTTTTAAAGGTTCTTATTCCGATCAAACCTACATGAAAGGAACTTAGATGTCATAATTGACTCAACCACAAGGTTCTTATCAATATTTATTTCAACTCGACAATAGAACATCTGAAATAGTAAAATAATTGATAAAGCAATGGTTTTGTTTTAGTCATTCAAGCACACAAAAGAATTCGATGAAGTTAGCAGTCCCTTTTAGATATTTTCTTCTACTGGCACTGGAATCCACATTGCAATGGCTATAATTTCACCGTTGGGAAATTGAACTATATTTTAAATGGTCAGATTGATTCATCTATGTTTAGCTGAATCAAAGAAACTGACGGTGTAGAATATCTTAAACCATTGATAGTAATGCGTATTTATAAAGATTATTTTACAAGAAAAATTTAATTTTAAATAAAATGTAATTTCCCTTGAAATTACAATCGTGGAAAAATAAGGCTGTAAGAAGGTAAACAACTCCTGAGAAATGAAATGTTCCATGCACTGTAAGGTGGGCTATAAATATTAAAAATTGTTAAAATAAAACTGCAGCTTGAGTGATGTATTATATTTCATGTAAGATCAGTAAATAATTATGATATCCTTAATTAATTTAAAGTCAGATCAGAAAAAATGATCTCATTTTAAATGGTTTCGGGCCAAAGGGCGAGACGATTTTTTATGTAAGTTTTTTTTTATTAAAAATCGAATTCCAGATTTTTTTTAAATTGGTCAAAATTCCAATTTAACTATATTTACTGGAAGCAAATTCAAGGAGAACTACAACAGTAAAACTTGTGGTAAATAAGTTCAATATCAAAACATTGGGATTATAATACTACCATTAATTTTAGAGATATTCAACAAAGTATTCGAGTGCATATTGAAGAATGTTTGACGATTTAAAATAGTTTTCAAGATTTGCAAACAAATATGAAGTTTATTTCACATTTTTCGGAACTTCAAAATCATGATAAATAATAGCAAATCAAATTCAATTAATAAGTCTAACAGGTTCTCGTAAATCATGTTGCAGAACCAACTCATTGGGTAAAACTATCCTTTTCAACGCCTTTCACTATAATTTCTGTGAAATTGGTTTTGGGAATATTATGAGGGGCAAATGACAGAATCATTGATATTTCCCACGGATCGTTCATCGATAGACCACTTTCGTTTCCGTTTCGAATCGAACCTCAAATCCTATATTCCAAAATTCACTCATTGGTTCATACAACCACTTCAATCAGTTTAGTTGATTCTCATAACTGAATTCTGAGAAATTATCTTGATAGAATTTTGGTGCCATATCTACAATATCTAACATATTTCCTTTCAATGAACTCAGGAATATTATGTTGTCAGAAGAATGTATTTTTCCCTCGTCTCAATGAAACGATTTTTATAAGATTATTATTTTAGATGACCTGTATTCAGATGATTTCAGATACGACTTTCATGTAATCCATTGCAGCTCAATATTTGATTACCATCGTGCCAGGATAAGTTTCTTCAAATGATTTTTTTCCAACAATCAAATACAATCACAAATCCTTGAGTTTTTAATTGGAAACTCGTTTTATTTGAACACGCAGTTCCATCAACTAATATCTTAATCAATTGCCTTTGATCAAACACAACTACTATAATCATATAAAACACCAGTATCCTTCAAACATTGTTGATTTCTTTGGTCTGATTACCAAACAAAACCACTAATAATGTAAATATTTTTCATAAAGTCTGTATCATCATGAGATTAAAACAATTAATTTAACCTTGACAACAAAACTTCCTATTGTTATTCATGATAAAACGCTTGTGGACATAAAATGGTCATATTTTTTCCCATTCAGTTCTGAATAATAATATAACAAATTCCCCTGAATTTTCAAACAAAAGACTACTACAGAGCCTTTATTATTGTATATAAAAGACTACATAACTTCTCGAATACCCTTTTTCATATAGCCATCGGTTTTCGCCCATAAACTCCAAAATTAATTTATTGTATCAGAATCAACTTCCTAATAAAGCTTTACCTCTTGAAAACGTAAAAAAACAGTCGAACTAAGTACGGTTACAATTCTTGTAGCTTTACTTCTCCTTTTATCCTTCGACTTAATCGATCAATATCAAATAAATACGAAAAAAAATCCCGTATTTCCTGGAAAAAATTCTCTTTTTCTGGTTGTGTAAATAGCCTACATTAATGATAATTGTGAAACGTTATAAAACTAACGAAATTCCACTCCATAAATTAATTATCTTCCAAATAAACGATTGAAGAAATTCAGCGTAAAGATGTAACCCGATATGCAATACAGACCAATTAATAAATTATGGTAATTTATTATATAACAAAAATTCCTGTAGGTTTTTTCTTTCCAACACCAACCGAATACGACTGGCTAATAGCAGCTATATCAGTAAATTTTATCAGTTATTAAAAAAAAATTCCCGAACAAAGATTAGGTAAAATTAAAAATTTTGGCTGTGAAAGCTATCCGCAATAAAAAAAACCATAATTTGATGACTCTGTACAGCGAATAATGTTTTTGTTGTTGGTCATGTCAAATATGCAATGCATACCTATGGGCTGATGATGTACACAAAGACACATTTGATAGCCAAATTGTCAAATTATCGATCAATAAAGACACCACATCGATTTGATATGACAGAAATTAATGAACACCACATTTTCTTTTGGTGGACCTACGTCAAATCGATTGATGAAGAAATATTGATTTAATATTGATTATAAAACATCGATATCGACGTGTATACAATATTTATTTATTATAACGTGATGAAATATCGTAAATAGATATGTTTATGACAGAGTCGATTTTATATTGATTTATAAATATCGTTTGGTGTGCATTTGTATTATATCATATTTATACATTTTTATTTACTTTGACAATGTAATCAAAGTCACTAATTATATTAATAGAATTGATTTGTTTAACCAGTGACTTATATCTAGTCATGAAACACCAGGATTGGTGTTGTCCAACGAAAACCAGGAAAAGTTGGTGTTGAAATGTTAAAATAATTACAACATCATAACAGATCGTTTTCTATTTTAATTTTAAGTCTTGGAATTGCGTTAAAAGATTTTCTTTCCAAAGAGTCCAGTTGCTCCACAGGAAAATAATTCGTTCAATAAATAATTGATCATTCATATTGGACATATACCTTCATATATATATATATATACATGTGTACTGCACTGTATACCATCGAAGACAAAGCTTTGATTCCCAACGTCTGTGTTCACGCAATTGATATACTAACATTGAAATGATTGCATGCTGATATCCACCGACTTGCATACCATCAAATCGTCATTAAGATTGTCGAACAGTTAATTAGCTTCCTATTAAGCACACTGACATTGTAGAACTCAATGCCTGATACAAGAGTGCAGATTGTATTCACACACCACACAGATTTTACACTGAAGTACCCTGGTGTTATTGGAGGTTGAAGGTTGAAATTCATGTTTGATGACTCATGTCGCTAATGTTTGTAAGTGATAATTAATTTTAAGTTTCTTGTTTTAACTTGTCTCCTAATCGCGATGGTACTGATAAAGCAGGTCCTGATGGTGTGTACGACTAGGCCTTGCACACACCATCTATTAATGCTTCGCACGCATTTAATGAGCAGGATTATGATTTGCCATAGTCATTAATTATTGATAATTCTTTCATAATTAAAATCAATACAAAATATTCAATTCAATATCTATCACGGCTGACTTCGATTACTTATTTATCAAAACAGGTGAGATTTTCTTTCGAATAATTCGTATAATAGCCATTGTAGTTTTTGTTTTTGTTTTCATTTTCATTTCACGAATTTTCATGTGTTTTTTAAATTAGAAAAACAACTCTACCACACCGAACCGATTGCACCGCTAATGAATAGCTAAATTAATCTAAATAGATTTTGTTTTGTAACAATTTATAAACCAAATAGAATTGGAGTGATCATGTAAATATACTTTACAAATTTTCACTGAGTTCCATTTAGTTGCTGACCATTCCGTTGGATTAATTAATGCTGAACTCGTGCTAGAAAAACTGCAATTAGTCTAAATATTAAAAAAAATGCCTAATTTGTGGTTAATATTCCTGTTTAGTAAATTAATATTATAATATGGCTGTATAATGAGCTCGCATTTTCTATGCAAATTAGGCCAAACCTCGTTTGTTTATGAATAGTTTTCAATAGTTATTATAATGCCTGATTAAAGAAATCCACTGGAATTTTCCATTTTAAACATTATCGATTTTAAATCCATATTTTATTATGATCGATTTTGGCCAGAAAAAATTTATCCCACAATTTAAGAGACGAAACACGTTATGGTTCAGGGTTTGTGTGCATGTCAAGTTTATCGTGGGAATAATATTTCAAAACGATTTCGTTGCGTTCCAACCGGCCATCGATTGAAATGAGAAAGGATGGAAACAATTGCCATTGTCAATGGAACACAATTTTTTCCAATAAATATCCTGGCATTGGTTGCATTTCGCCAACGTGTTTTGTGGAATGGAATGTTTTGTGTGTTATTGGACAGTAAAATTCGAATGATCTAACGGCATACAAATGGGTGCTAAATTTATCTTTGGGTTGATATGTGTCGATACAACTGTCCCGTATTTAAATAATTTGCCATGTTATTATAATTTAATTATATTATAGAGTTTATATATAAATATTCAGCGGTTAGTGAGAAATTTGCCCGAATATTTGTGTTTTTAACATATCAATCGATACATACCAAACATTCTGCATACACTGCAGTGTATTCGTTTTGAAATTGTTTGGGAAATTGTGCATACTGGCGCACATGCTCACGAAAACGAAGGTTAACAATTTATTATTTCAGTGAACAAAAGCTTTGACTTACCCCCTAACACTATGTGATTACGTAACTCACCGTCAATTTTTCAATAATTAACGAAACCTTTACCTTGATCGATTTATTTCGTTAGTATATTCAATTATCGTAAACTTCACAATATTTCGCGAATATTTTGTTTTCCAATATCCACCCACCCCCAATATATGGTGTATTATACTCTTAAAGCCATTTTTAATGAAGACAAAACCATTTCGCACATGCAAACCTGTAATTGAAAGGTATCAAACTAGAATTACTAATCAAATTTGATTGATCGTCTTTTGTAAGATATTGATTGATGGATTACTCAATAAATTATGAACACAATTAATCAACACAAACGTTTGTATGAAGCAGGCTTTTATTTTAGAAAAACTCGTCTGATAATGAGCGCCAACCATTGCTCTGTCGAATAAAATTTTCAAACATTAATTTTCGTGAAGTTTTTTTTCAATTTTGTCAGCCGACTTGTGAGTAGTAGAACAAAAAATGAAATCTGTACGTAGAAAATGTCGAAATGAAATTCGTTATTTTGTATTTGTATTTGACAAACCCTGATGAATAATATCGTTATGAATAGATAAATTTTATTTCCGAAGGTTAATATTACTATATAATTAGTCAGTAGCTTGATTACATGTTAACATATATTTTATCCATAAATAAGATGTCTTGGGCTTTTCAAGATTTAAATCCAAGAGAAACGTTTAAAGAATTATGTCAGAGTGGTAATTTTCGAAATAATGTTTTGTAATTAGTGTGAACAAAAAATATATATATAAAATATAATTATATAATCATATCGACCTTTTTCATTTTATATCATTGTAATAATGTGACGTTTTTTCTTACAGAAATCTCATCGATATTTATTTACATCTTAATTTTTGATCTTGTGTAGACAATCACTATCAAAAAAAAATATTGTAGGCCAAGTTTATCAGTTTGTAATAAGCGTGGGTCGATTTTTATGTTGTGGTATTTTTTGAATTACCAACGCTTATTCAAGGTTTTCAAAATGAGTTTCAAAATCACACTCAATCATTATTAAATATAATTAAATATAATCTATTAAAAAATATTCGTTTTTTCGTTAACATTCACTGGCGAATTTCAACGGATTTCTCTCTCGTTCTCACAAATTCATTACCAATAACAAAATTAGACCAGTGATAATATTATCTGGAAAAAAGATCATAATAATCCAAGCTTACTAATAATACTGACCAAATCACTAATCAAGTCTAATTTCGGCTTTTTTTTCATGGCAAAGTTAAAGAATAATTAGAAATCTTTATTCTCCATTGATTACTTTTTAGTAGCTATATAAGGAGATGTAACCATGCATGACAACTAATTGCATTTTCAAGCTTCAATAAACAGCCATTGGCCTCTTAATTAAAATCCTCTGTAATTTACTTTAATTCTCCACAGCATCGATCTCCATTGATTAGCATTTTAATTAAAAACTGTTTGGTGATTTCATATCATTGAGACTACTCGATATTGAAATTATTATTAATGGCATCATATGAGTTATTATCATTCTTTTAATCAAAGTATTGATTTTATGGTTTTATCGAAAAGAAAAACGACCTTTAAGGATTCTTAATTGTTTTGGGGAGAATTTGTTTTCCTTTTTCGATGTGATTTTTTCTAGTGGTTCGGTTTTCTGGAAAAAGAAAAGTTGTTTAGTGAATTAAAACAAAATGATCTAGAAAAGCTCTGAAGTGAGAAAGAAGCAGTTAATTATATTTGAGTAGAGATAGATAAAACCCGATTGAGTCAATTAGCGGAACGCTAGATGGGCACACGCAATTAAGTTAGTGAGCAAAGATGGTCATCTCAGGAGGGCTCTTGTATCGATGAGAAAAGAGCTGGAAGATTCTAATTGGGAATATTTCACTACCTAACTAATTAGCAATCTTCGATTATCAGCATTTGGCCATTTGTAGGCCGCTGGCTCGGTTTTGGTGGCACTGCAAATTAAGTTAATAAGAGTAACTGATTGCCATTAGAAATCTGTGTATACCGAGCCCGGTGAGTTTTAATGAGTCCTGCTAATGACGATAACGATGTTTCGCTGGTGCTGATGCAGAAACAGCATCTTTACCAGCACATCATCGACAACAACAATAATAATAATAACAACAACAACAAGATGCTACTGATAATCTGGTTGAGCATGTGCACTGCTACCAGATGGCAAGGCGATCGCAATCTGTAAGTGGGTGCTCTCGAGAAATTTGATTAATTGTCCACTGGTACTTGAGCAAGCAGCCAAGCGGTCTAAGACAAATTAGCTTCATCTTTCCTGTCTTTTGTTCGTACGGGGTTCAGAGCTGGAGAGATTTGATGAGACTAATTATGTAATTTGCATTGGTTACTGTAATTAGTAGACACGAGCATACAGTCACGATTCTAACTTAATACACACCCAAAAATCTCCCCAATACAGGTCGACACACAAACACAGTCTGTATAGTCACCCGCGCAATTAACTGAATGGAAGCTCTGCTTGTACTACCATCTAGTTTACCAGCTCTTTTCTCATTGGGAGATGATTTTATAAAATATCCACTTATGCGAGCCTATCGTTATAATTTCAATTAGCTAAATATTCGATTAATTATTATTTTTATAGATCATTTATTTTGTTGATATTGATTTCTAGTAAGTTTCTATTTTCAATATTTTCTTTACTTTTTCTGTTTTCCATAATTGTTTGTTAATTTTGTCTGATATCTGAAGCAGTCATAGATGCATATATTAGTCACTATATTTTATTTATTCTATATTTATTTTATTGTATCGATAACTTTCAATGGATTTGATAATTTATATGATATTGATTTTAGATAATTATGTCATTTGACACTTCAAATATACCTTGCTCGACTCAAATCAGTGTTCATAATTCTGATAAAACCGGCTGCATTGGTGGCAATTCGAATGCCATTGTAGAAGCTCTATCAGTTGATAGTCAATTATTGAAGACATTCATTTTAAGCAATAAAGAATATCGATTGAATATTTGTGCAATACTCCAGGATGTCAATGCCAATTTTTGCATTGACAAAATAGAAGAATTCATGAATACAATCGATTACGATTGTGTTAAAAGTCGACAAAGTGCAATCAATGAAAATTTCAAATTTGACGTATTGATTTATGGATATTCTAAACGAGGAAATAGTGGAATCGATTTTGAGTTATTGGTTGATGAGCAATATTCCGAAACCGATGAGTCGAGACAGGCTGTGTGTACAGTATCGAAACAGTTGATGGAAACCATAAACACGGTGATCAAATCCTCTACTGAAACGAACTTGATGTTCTGCATCGAATGTGGAATCAGAATGTGGAATGAAACGGATTGTCGCCAACATGCAATTGAACAACATAAATGGACAGTGAGTGATGAAGAATGGGGACAGATTGGAAGTAATGCAGTTGTACTGCAAGCGCAATATGAAAATGAAGCTGAGTGCATCGTGAATAGATTTACTCATGTTGATTGGTTGGGAACGCAATTGCCGGTCTCAATACCATTTATTGTTCCAAATTTCGATCAAATGGCTTATCGTAGAGATGTTGATCAATCTCAATCGTCGCCATCCTTGTCTATTTTACCCAGTTGGACCACCGCTACATCACCTTGCACAATTGTATGCACGAATTGTGATTCCGTATTTACATCGACAGTCGAACTTGAAGAACACACCAGATTAAATCATCAAGGCTCTAATACCCCAATTAATCGGTGTACGAATCGACCGATTGCAGCAGCGTCTAGAGAATACCGATGTCACATTTGCAATTATAAAACCGTAACCAAAGGAAACTTACACATTCATTTTCAATCAGAAAAGCACAGGAACAATCAACGAGAGCACGACCAAAATGAACATAAAGGTCATTTACATAATCAAGATCCCTCACCGACTCTTGGATCTCTACCACAGCTGCACATATTGGACACATTGATTTCTCGAGCTCAAAATGACTTTTTCTCTAACATTAAGGCCAACCCGTTTCCTTCAAATTGGCCGACCATTCACAGTAGCGATCAAACGAAAGAATCATCAGCAATCGGGTTACCCATTGAAAGCGGTCTTACAAATATGGCCATTTTCAAATGTGAGATTTGTCATAGTTATTCTCATTCCGATATCGAAATCATCCTCGACCATGCTGAACGACCGCGACCCTTACCGAGCAATTCTGAAGTTAGTAAAGTCGTGCGAGCAAGTATGGACGGAGCATCTGGCGCAGAATTAGAACACGTGTGCATGTTGGATGGTTATAAAACACGAATCAAAGCAAATTTTCTTCTTCATTTCAAAACTGAAAAGCATCAGCAGAAACTTCAGTTGTTGGCGCACGCTGGAGAAGGAGGGATAGAAAATGCTAATAAAATAATGCTCCAAATGGTAACGGAACAAACGTCTTTGATAAGTATTCACTGCAGTCTGTGTCGAGCTACGTTTTCCACAGCTCACAAATTGCGACTTCATGTCGACAGCAGTGATCACCAAATCAACCAGAAAATCGCCAATTCTTTCCACATTTGGAAAAAATCACTGGAGACCAACAATAATTTCAAGGACGAGAAAGTTATTACGGGTTTCGAATGTAAGCCTTGTGGATCTGTGTTCAGACGATATATTGATGTTTTGGATCACTTCCATGTCCAGAAAAACAGTATCCATGTTAGTTGTAATTTTATCTAATCATCTTATAAACACACAGGTCAAATATCAATAGATTTTGTAGATAAATCGATGAAATAGTTTCGAAATTTAAACAAGCACATTTACTGACCCCATCCAATCATAAAAGAAATCAATGATAATTAGAACAAGTTTAAAAACAAAACCCATAATCAAACAAGCATTTGTGATACCCCCTTAAAATAATGGATCAATTAAAAATCAATCCCTAAATTTTCATTTATTTCTTCCATTATAATCATAATCCCTGGAGGTTGTTCGATAATTTCTCATTCATCCAATAATAAATGTAAAATCTTAGCATTCGATCTGAAATTAATTAAGTAATCTTTGGCATCTCGAAAACGAATGCGGAATTGCATGGCGATGTTTGGAAAGTTTTATCGATAAACCATTTTAATTGTGTTGTCAAAATTTCAAAGGAATTTCAATCGAATTTCCTTGATTTACTCATTATTATTTTTTTCCCATAAACACACACATACACACCTCCTTTGAAAATATTGGAGGAAAATAAATTCGAATATTATTTTCATAATCAATTTTGTTCTATGAACGAATTAATTTCATTGGTTTCATTGATTTTTTTTCCAATGAATTGATTTTTTTGTTATCATGAATAGAGAAATTCAAAAATTCCGATATTACACATTTAATATATTTTTGATAAACAAACTTGTAACGCTGCTGCTACTACTACTACTGCTGTTGATGTTGATGATGATGATGATGATGATGATGTGATTACGATGTGCGTATGGTTTCAGTTTTTTTTTTTAAATAAATCGCGCTGCTTAAAGTTCAAAATCAGCAAGCACGTTAAGAGAGCGCTGAGAAAACATCTCTATAACAATTTCAGTAGATTGGTATTACAGAACACAAACAAATATATTTTTCAAACGAAAAATCACCGTGGAATGTAGTTGGATAAGAATTGGAAATCGACCGGTGAAAATATGGTGGTCAATTGCGTAAACTATCGAATTTATTTAAGTGCTAACATCTTAGCGTAAACGATATCAAACACATATCATAGTTCAATAACGATTTTCAAAGTTGTCTGCTCCTAGTTATCATGATACACCTTTTTTGGGGAATTTCCCGCTTGGTATAAATTTATAATCGATCTGTTAATTGATTTAAAAGATAACTAGAGAACAATTATTGATGTATGATGTAATTATTCTCCATGAGCATTTGTGTTTCATCAATCCTTCATCATTTATTTATCACAATAATATTATTAATATGGTATCGAGAGTCCAGGGTTCAAGGTTTGGTTTAGATTTATTATTAAATTGAATAACAACACAATCTACCTAATTAGCACAGGTTCTCTCTATGAGAATAACACATTTATTAATTGATAAAACACCATTACCAAAATTCATCTATTCTCATTAATTATGATCGATATCAGATTTGGTAATATTTATCACAATAAAAGATCATTTATCGAACTTGTTTTCATATATTATTGTACACATATATATATGATCATAATAATATAATCATAGCTGGCTGTAATTGCGTAATATATTCAACAGATGGCTGTCTTTAAACAAGAAATGGACATCAACAGTTTGGTGAAGGTGCATTATTACAATAAATCAGATAAATCCGAAATTTTCAATTGTTCCAATGCAGATAAGTTGACGACTGAAAAAAATGGTAAGAATTAATTTTATGATTATTAATAATAATATTATTATTATTATATCATTATTATTGTTATTGTAATATTATTAT
>JBBMOY011878055.1:0-13019 GCA_037951405.1 Platydemus manokwari | reverse complement strand
TATTTTCCATGTATTTTGTGCATTAAATCACGGAAAATATATTGAGAGTATAAAAATAGATTTAAATTATTAAGATGTTTTTATTAACTCATCATTAATCTTATTGTTTAAATATTTACATGTAAAGGTTGCGAATTTGTTTTCTGAAATGTCAATGGAAAAAGAAATACCAGTTAGCTTTATTATTATTTTAATTTAGCATGTGTCAGAAATAATCAGCATTATTATTATTTCACATAATTTTCAGTTTGTCATCTTCCTAAAGTCAATATATGAAGTTAGACCTAAAAAACATCCAACAAGTAATAAAACTCATCATTGGAAATTAAGAATTGAAACTTTAAAATCTCAAAATGATATTAAAAGAGTCGAATTTCTTTTGCACGATACATTTTTAGAACCTGTTCAAGGTATGTAGATTTTGAAAATATATTTGATCGAAGTATTTAAATAGCCTTTATTAAATAGCGTGAAATTAAAATTTCATTAATTTAGTAAGGAAAAAACCACCTTTCGAAATTGAAGAAGAGGGATTTGGTAATTTCGAGATGCAAATAAATATCAAAATTCTCAATCGAAAAATTCCTTTGCCATACTATATTAAATTATTACCGCAGAAAGATACAACGATTTTATTTCATCATTCCGTTTGGATGGTCAAACCAAAAGAATTGGCTAAAGTTTTGGAAATCGGTGGTGTAAGTTTGATTATTAAAAGATTTTCTAAGAGAAATATCTAAACCAAGAAATGCAGGGTGTCTCACAGCGAATCCCTCCCAAGCATCATTTTAAAGATTTTCACTTTCACATTTTCAAAATGTCCGCTAATTTCATTAAAGTCAAATTGGTTTATCAATAATTTGAGAATATATCACCCATGTCATTCACAGTGTCAACAACTACACAATCTTTGTCGTAATAATCATCACTAGATTTGTCATGTACGTTTTAGTTAACAGTTCCTGTTCATTCAAATATCTGAATTAAAATAATAATCGACTTACGATTGATCTTTCCTTAAAAATATTCAAAAAGTTGCGCCATTTCGCCTGATTTATAAAAATTCTTTTATCTAAAGACGCGTTATAATTTATAAATCATTCGTGATATGTTTTAATTTTATTATTGTTTTAATCCACGAAGGGATTTGGTCGATTGACGAGTGTTCAATCAAATTAGGATATCACCTGTAATGGGGTTATATAATGTGCATCAATATGTGATTGAATATGGATTATAGTTGAGGCAAATGATAGGGATAAACTATTTGAGATACAATAATTATGATATATGGGAATGATGAAAGCAGAATTATCATTGATTTGATGAGTTATTAGCGATATTTCACATTGAATTATTCAAATCACAACGATTGGACATTTCATTTCCCCTTATAGTTGTATGGTGGCTATGATCCTATTATTTATTCAATTCTCTTGTTTGAGATTTTGAACTGCTTTATCCTCATTCAGGTCCCGATGGAAGATTTTGATAACGAGAACGATGAAATTCGAGCTTTGACCAAGATTCTGGAGTATGTCAAACGTTATAGTGATCGGCCCTTGGACCCTTCATTGTTCTATCCAAAGGTCTATGAACGAGTTGTAAGTGATTGAAATCTATTTGTATCCATTCATGCATCACAAAAAATACTTGTCATGGTTTTGTTATTGTTATGTAAAGAAGAAGATTGATACCAAATTTTATTAACGAAGAATGGACTTGACAAGTAGTCAATAAGCGACATATCATTTTTTACACGAACTTTCTCTGAATTTGTAGGTATAAGAGTATATATATATACAGTATTCCTCTTCCTAACTATCAATTCCTCTTAACCGCCACTTCTCCCAACTACCAATTCCTCTTAAACGCCACATTTTTCTAATTCTCCAAAAAGGGGTGGTTAGGAGGAGGAATACTGTATATATAAGAGAAGATATGGGATCATGGATCCACTTCTTCCGGTAATCAATAAATTGGAGTTTGTGAATTCTTTCTCTTAAATTCATTCAACTCGTCTACCAATGTGCTGGTAAAATGTTTGATCTCATTCATCTGGCTTAAAGTAGCAAAATATATCTAAAAGAAAATGTGTCATAAATTTTCTTTAGATCGGGAGCTTCATGCATCAGTTCCTCTCGAGCATCATCAGCTGAAATATTTCTTAAAATTTTTTTTCCAGTGAATAAATCCTCTCGTTGCTGCAAATTATCCGGAATCATCTTATTAGAATATTTGGTCTTTTGCAATAAAAACATTTTTTTGTTTTACTGAAATGAAATTAAAATCCAAATAATGAAATATGGAGTCTGAACAACAGAAAAAAATGTAGAATTATTTGGTTTCTATTATAGTTCATTGTGATTATATCGAAAGGGAAAGCTGAGAAATTGGAAAAGATAAATCTCGAGAAAATATTTTTCATTATTCGAGTTAAAAAAACATAAAATAATAAAATTTCTCAAATATTTTTTTATGTTAATTATATGTGATTATTATGAAAAAATATAAAAAAACAATATAAACGTGGACCAACATTTTCTAGTGAAATACCCTGAAATCGTTCATTCAGCATTATTGGGTTCACATTTATTGTGGGGTTTACATGGTAGATAGAAAATTTGTTTGACCCACTAAAAATATTATTTAAGTATTTATGTTCTCATCTCTACATTCTTTGATATGGTCATAATAATAAGATCAGATCTTTTATGTTGAATTGATGCATTTGGGATTTATTTTTATATATTTTATTTAATAAACGTGGTGCCGAAAAACTAGTTTTATGTTTCCTTGATACCTACCAATTAAAGGAAGTAAAATTATGTTATGCCAGAACAAAAATCCCATTCACACGGCCAAGTGGTGGTGTAAAGTTGAGTGAAGAAGTTGTGGATTGGAATCCATAAGTGAGCAATAATAATATTATGAAATATGGGGTTTTGGGTCCCATTCTAGCATTTTCTATCGCAGTGGACTATCACTAAGAACCTCAATAATTATTTCTGAATAATTCAATAGCTCTCAATTTATATAATTAAAAATATCCAAACATATTTTCCTTATTATCAAATGTATCATATAAAGTTTCTTGATTTTATTTATTAACATTCTTTTCCAATGATCATCTCTTCTGTTATCGAATCAATGATTTTCGATTTAATATATTTTCAAAGTAATTTCAATAAAAAAATGATAAACACTGGCCAATCAATGGTACTAGTTTCTTTTGCATTTAGAAATATTGAGATCTTTTACAATTCTTCCCACCAAAGATTTTCAAAGATTAAAAATATTATAAATTATTAATCACCAGCAATTGTGTTGGTTTGCCTTTCACGGGTGTGCATTAAAATGGAAATATTTTTCTGTGGAAATATCGAAATAAATGAGATTAGATCCATCGTTATGATCGTATTTGTATAAATAATCGGCCTTTCATTGCACATTTGCAACCTCCATTCGATCGGAAGAATTTAATCACGTAATTGTTACATATTCTTATTCCCCAAATGCACGAAATTGGCACAGATCTTCCTTCAACCTCACCTAAAGGGTAACCAGCTCATTTAGTTTATTTTCTTCGGTATTTCATACACACACACACACACATATATATATACATGGTTCCAACAATAATCAATTATCATCTCTTAATAAAAATGCTGCTGTTTGAACAATTGAAAGCAAAGGAAAACTCGTAATGGAAATGAAAATGGATTAATTTTAATTGATCACTATGTTTATGAGATTGATTTGTTTCTCTTTTAATTAATTCAGTTAAAATATTAATAATAATAATAATAATAATAATATTACTAAACATATTGATGTTTCGATAAGTTGGTTGATGAATAATTCGACCTTCATATAGCACATAGTTTAACATCAGATTCCTATTATATCTTAAATTTTTCTAAGTAAAATTATTGATTTTTTTGTGAATATCATATCAATTTTAAGTTTTTTAAAATTAAATGGAAAAATTGCTATGTTAAACTATATTGTGGTAACATTAACTAGAAGACAGATTTCATTACAATGACTGAAACATTTTTAAAATCTATTTGAAGTTACCTAATTCTTTGCAATAGCTTGTATTACTTAAAGCATCATTTCATCAGTCAGACATATTCATTGATTGAAGGCATTTTTTAAGCCATTAATAATTAGAGTAATCCAAATTTTTAAATTTCATGAATGGAAAAATAAAACTGGTAATTTAATCTGCCATGAAATGTAGAAAATATTTAAAAATTATTCTTTCATAATTTTCCTGTTACTTTAACACTTACTACTGGCTAAAACATCTTGCTTATTACTAGTGGCAAGTCGTAACGAAAATTGTATTTGATAACTAAATCAATCAAATTTTAAATTAAGGTTAATATTGGTTCAGAATCACTATATAGAACCAAACCAAAGTCAAACCTGGTGATGACCTTAATTATAGATCAAGTAAAGATCCTGTTTAATGTTTTACGTTAAAAATGGTTAGAACTTGAACGATATTTATGATTTTCCATTTATTTGTGAATAATGTTTTTATATGAAGTCTTTACCTTTCAAATTACGCTTTATTCTAATAATTTTAAAAAAGTTGTCTGTTAATTTCTAAATACTTAAATTTTCAACTTATATAATTTTGAAATTAAAAAATCCTAATCAAACAATTTAATTTAAACTCCAGTTGTAATTGTTTAAATATTTCTCTTCTTAATTTGTGTAATATTTGCATTTTTAAAAATAGTGAATTTCACTGAATTATTTAGTATAATCTTTTAATATTATTTGATATCTTGATTGATTATCATGAGTAGTGTTATTTATGTTGGTGTGGGACAATGTGGTAATCAAGTATTAAACTCTTTTATAAACCATGAACTCAACTGTAATCGGTACTAATTATTTGCAACGATTATTCTAATGACAATAATTTATTAGTGTGAATTACAATTATTTACAGACTCAAAGTAATAAATTAAGATGTATATTTGTTGACAGTGAATCAAAAGTTTTAAATAATATTAAAAGTCAAAGTAAATATAAGTTAAATTTATCGTTGTTAATATGTTTTCATTGATAATAATCCATTTAGATCATTTGTAAGGGATGAGAATTTTGTAAATGGTTTGAATGGGAGAGGTTCTAATTGGTGTTATGGTGTGCTATATTTGATAATATTGCTTGATGACTTTGTTTTAGGTTACAGTGGATGCAAAACTAATCCTGATATATCAAATGATGCATTGGAAAGTATTCGTAAAGAAGTCGAAAGGTTAATAGATCAATAAATTTTATTCCAATTTGAACATAAATAGATGTGATAATTATATGGGCCTTGTAATGTGCCATAGTCTTGGAGGGGGTACTGGATCGGGTTTTGGAAGCCGTATGACAGAGATGATTCGCGACGAGTTCGCGTTTCATCAGATCTTAAATTGCGTAGTAGCCCCATCTGATATCGGTGGGGACAGTCCGTTGCAATATTATAATACATTGTTGTCATTAGCAACCATTAATAGGTCATTATTTCTGTGGCAACCTTTAGTTCTAATAGATCTCATCCATTTACAGGAGTTCTGATGGCATATTTTTGTTTCATAACGACAGCCTTCTTAATCAGTTGGGGTTGGATTTACCGTGTCCAATCAAAATGGCCAATTCAGACTACAAATCCAACTCATCTTCAGAATCATCTTTGACTCGCCCAGCGACCAGCTCTTATCATTCTCATCAAATTTCGCTAGCCGCTGTAAACGATTTGATTGCAACTCAAATGGGATCCTTATTAGCGCCTTGTTCCTCTTTGTATCCATGGAAACCGAAAGATTATCGAATCAACGTTGAACTCAATGAGATTCTGCGATCATTGTGCTCATTTACCGATTCGAAATTCATTCGATCTGTCTCATCAAGATTTGGGTAAACAACTCAATATCGACCCCGAATCTGATTGATTTATTTAGTCTAGCATCCAATAGCAACTGGAACGATGTTGTCATATCAACCATGCACCAATTGAAATCAGCATATGGCAATGTGTTCGATACGATTTCAGCGATTTGTTGCTATCGAGGTAACACAAAACGTGATCACCATTTGCCATCGCTTCTGAAAATCCAGGAACAGCTTCATTCGAAAATGCATTTTGTGAAATGGAACAAATCTGATGCGATCGATATCTGGCTGGGTGGGTTTCTGTTTTTTAATAATTTGTTTTAATGCATTATTTGGAATTTATTTATTGATTGAAAATTATTTAATTTTAATATTTCAACATTTATTTAATAATAATAATTATTATTATTATTATGTTATTAATATTTTATTGATTTATTATTATTTTTGTTCAATAAAAATTATTATTAAATATTAATTAATTAATAATTATTAGAAGTTATATTTAATAATATTTTTTGAATTTATATTATCAGTGATAATATTTTGTTTATAATAATTATTATTTTTATTTAATTATATTTATTATGTATTTATTAATAAATAATTTTTAGAAATTATATTTAATATTATTCTGGATTTTATATTATAAATAATGAAAATATTTCGGTTGGAATAATTATTCTCCATTTATTAATATATTATTATTTCAATAATTATATATAATGTCCCCGTTATCGAAAGATGCCAATGCAAATGAACACAATCGAATCACACTGGCATTCAATTCCGGCTGCATTATAAACTATCTAAAATATGTGAAAATGCGAAGTCTTGAAAAATTTAACTCGTCTGCTTATCTTCATTGGTATTACAGATTTGGTGGCAACAAGGTTATTCCTGTTTCCATGGAAATATTGACTTTCTGTGTTTTTAGGAATTATTTCTGGATTCATTTGAAGAATTGGATCAAATAATAACGAGATACGTGGAAAATACCAATTGATTCGGTCGATTTTGTAAATGATAAATCAATTATATTTGTTTTTCAATTGATAATAGTTATAATTATTATCGATTATAACGATAAATCAATCACAGCAGATGCTTTCAATTCAGACTTGTATTTTATCGAATAAAAGAACTCGCTATTTCGAATGCATGGGTGAGTGAGCTATTAAATGCTGAACTCGAGATCATATCCGATAATTGATGAGTAAAAATGATACCGAAACTGGGCTAGTAGTGTCTATGTTTTGATTTACATACCATCACAGCACACATAATTATTGAGAGGTTAATCAGGAATATGGTTGATGATCTATTGGACTGCATTTTTAATTCATATATATACAAAATAACAAACAAGATTTAGTTAACAAAGCAAATTTCATTTAATGAATGAAAGTAACCTCGGCATAAATAACAAATATTAAAACAAACGTTATTGTGTTAGGAGTTAAATTCGGAATAACTAAATAATTACTGACTCCAAATATCGAAGGTGACATTCACAAAGTAACACATCAACACAATCAAACTTGGTTTATCACTGGTACCAACCAGTGCTACTCAGTACGACTCTAAAATTCAATACATTATCTTAAATAAACGCAATCAAAACTTGGCTTCGAATCGGCAATTGGCCCTCTTTAGATAGGTATTTATATTCGTGATCTGTGTGTAATTTTTTTTGTCATGTTTGTATCACATTTTGATTTAATCTTTCTTTTCTCATGCTTCTATTTGCCTTTGGTTTTTGATTTGTCAATCCTTATGTGTGTTCCTGTGTAGCTATGTCACTTTTTCCAATTATCGTTTTCCACCTAGCTCAACTATGATTGATTGATTGTCATATCTGTATGATTGTGTAGGCATGCGAATGCTTAAAGTGTGAAAACAAGGGTTCCAATGTGCAAATCCGTTTCTCTTTTGCGAGATTTCGTCTCACTCAATAATTGTTATCAATAATCCATATAAGCTTATTAGGTTTGATAAAGTATCAATTTTCTGGTCTTTAATTATATGTTACTTTTCAGAGTCATTACAATTGTGTTTGTCTTAATTTTTACTTAACTCATTTATTTGAGCACTGTCCTGCGTCTTAATAAAATACTGGGGTTCTTTTACCCGCAAACTGTAATTAACTCTATCTATTATTTTATGAATATATTTTCTTCCCAATCGCTTCAGAAAGTCGTGTATAGCAAGATGAGTGGCCCGGGACATTGTTTATTTTGAATTTTTAATTATAGAATCTTGACAACTAAAAGTTTGACGAAATGAAATCGATTGGTGATTTCTGTTCAAAGTCGATGAGACCTTAAGCCCATTTGACTGTCATAATAACACTGGAATGTTGGTTAAATAAATTTATTTATTATAAAAATTTTCGATTTCAAATACAAATCTTGGATTGAAATGGTTATGGAACTCCTTCGTAATACTGGAGCAAAATAGGGGTTAAGACTAACTCTATAAATTGGATAAATACGATAAATTTAAATGGGTCTGGTTTTATCGGTACAAGACGCTTGCTTATTTCCTGCTATCGATTATTGTTATCTGTCAAAAATTATAATTCTGTGGGTTATCTTCCTGTTAACAATCACATCATATGACTTCTGGCACTTAGCTTTCCAAGAACTATGCTTGATTTGGTATGGATTTGTCGATTCTTAATTGGCTCTTCTATTGGCTACAATATTAAAATTGGATATGGGTCTGTATTTTGTCATTTTATTTATATTTAAATTATTTCCTTAGGATTTAAAAAATTATTATTAATTCATGATTTTTAAAAATACAGTTCAACTTTATTAGCGGGTCTCTATTTTTAGTTTTTATCAATATTTTTTTTATTATTTATTGTTTCAAATTCCTCTAGATTTTATTTATGCTAAATAATGGAAGAACATTTTATATGATCACAAATGTTTTAAACATTTAATGATGTTTCTAGCGGCAATGGCTTTTATTCCCTTTTGGGTTGTAAAATTCTACGAGCAATTATTTGTCAAATTTTTATTTCTTTTCGCGTTATTGAAAGTACATAATTTATTATTGATTATATCTATTTCAGATGGGGTTAAGTTATTTTTTGGTCGAATATAATTTTATCTGAATTTAAATAATTATTTTGAATTCTTCTTTGGTGGTATCTTGCCAAGCAGGCTACTTAGATCGAGAGTTTTCGATGAATATCCTTCGTGTTCAGTAGACCTCACACTGCTGGAATTATTTTTATGTAGAAATCCTGAAAAATTGCTGAATTGAAAGTTAATTCGTGCAAATACCAACGGAATTGTTGTGATATTTGCGATTCCCATTACTTCGCATTGTCAGTAATGTTTGGATCAAAACGGATTTCAACTTGAGAACAAGTTGTGACGAAATTATAAAATTACACTTTTTAATTCTATTGCATTTTGAAATTTTAATGAATTTTAACAAACACCTGCTTTATAATTATTTAAAGTATATATATAAAACGTAGAAAATGATTATTAAAGCTTGGACGAAACTGAAAATTTTGTTTGGAAAAATTTATTTCTACCATAAAATTAATTATGTTTCAAAATAAAAGTTATTTTTGGAGTTATTGAATCACAAGATGTTTCTCAAAAAATTAAACTACCGTTTTAAACTTGCTTTTTAATTTTACTACCATTTTAATTAATTTTTAATCAATTATTTGTATGGGATTAAGTAAGGTAATTAATTCTATCATGAATTATTAAAAATAATATTAATCCATGATATTCTTTAAATATATTCATAAACGATGCTTTGAGTAAATACTTTTTGCGAAAGCTTCCAACCAAATATCTGCCTTCTAGCAGTAATTAAGCTACGTGTTACTTGTAATAAGAATGATTGACCAAAAATGTTACTAGTCCTCTGAACTAAGTCTTTGTTCAATAATAAATGAAAATATCTAAATTTGTGATTTTAGAAAGTCGGTGAATGTTTTTCTTTTGTAGAATTTCACCCTAAATTCCATATAAATGTTCCAATTTTGAGCAACTTTTTTTCGACGTTAATAATAAAAATAGTTTATTTGATATTCTTTAATAATGATTCGTACAATCGATTGGATTTGAGAAAACAAAATTTTCAAATTAAATATACAATCTAAAAATGCTTCGAAATTGTAGTCTGAGTTAAATAATCAATCAAGTGAATTGAAATATCAACATTTTTCCGAATTAAATCAACAGTCATATGAATTTGATGCATAACCAGTGTTACAGTTTGTCATTACTTTCCTTATATAGATTTATCAAGGATTTCTTCTCCAAATGTAGATTGTGATAATTACAACAGTGCTCGATTAGGTTATTCGACTTTTATTTATTTGGTAAAGACTTTCAATTATTTATTGTTAAATATTTATTATTAATCCATTTCTAGTCATAAGTTTCGTGTCCATTAATATTCATCTTTCGAATATCACTAAAAGGATAATTATTTATTTATTATTAATGACGAAAATTAATTAGTTTAACCAAATGTAAATCAACAATGTACACCAGCCATGTGGGAAGTAAGTTAATAATTCACATAATGACTGCAGATCGAAAGTTAATTAAATATTCATAAAATATAAATTATTGTTTAATAAGATTAATTATGTGGGTATTGATAATAAAATAATAATGTGGAAGCACAAATTTGTTTTAAAACATAATTAGAACCAAAATTTATAATTTTAACTTGAATAGGTAGTAAAGGATAATTTTTATATTCGACATCGATAAGAACTAGCAGTTATATTTGGAAACAAGAATATTAATGAAATGGCGTCTTAAAAATTGTATGCGTTTTGCGTTTCAACCAACTAAATAAAAGGTAAAAAGTATTTTCTTAAAAACAAATAAATTATTTTTATACAATAAAGTCGATGGTGATGAATATTTTCTCATCATTAATCTCCTCGGTATCTGAGTAGAGCACTAACCTATCAATGCTTTCCCAACACAATTATAACTTTGAGTATTCATCCTTAGTAATTATGGTAACACCTTTTTAAAAGAAATTGTGTAATTGAGCAAAATTATTATATGTATTCTATTGCTGTATTAATAAATTTATTAGATGTTATTAATAAGTTGTGTTTATTTATCAGACAAAACCTTGATTTAAGATAAACAAATCGAACTCATATATTGAGTTGATTAAAAACAACATGTAAGATTTTCGAACCACCAAAACCCAACATACAGGGAATAAATAAATAAATAATAATAAATATTATTTTATTGTAATAAAATTAACGTAATTTTTATAAATTAGTTATTATCAAATTGCCAAATACATGGCAACTCAGGCACTTTATGACACTCCAGAAATAAGTCCTTGAAAATGAGACACATTCTACTAGAACTAAAATCAGATCTTGTAAAATTCTTATTTCCTATTCATTCATTGACACATTTTCATAGATCAGCACTTCAATGCAATTATGGAATTTGGATCTGATTTTTATTAATGCGATGAATGCTTTTCCATTAAAAAAAACCGGGCTGACATATAATCATTCCAAGACTTAAAAAATTTAGTTTATTTACTTTTGGTTAGATGGCAGACGTCGTTATAATTATACGAATATAAGATTTTTATGAAAGAATTAAGGAAGTCAAAAAATTTATAATCAGTGTTAAATAAGAGTGTTACGAAATCATGAATTGGAAATATCTTGACAAAATGCTTATTTGATTTAGTAAAAACTTCTAAGCTAATCATTATATTAATTATGGGGATTTTAAAAGTATTGCTACTTTTCGACCTATTTTAATTATTTTCGTAATTTCGTGTTTGTTTTCATTTTTTATTTAAAAAAACTTTAAAATAGATATAGAAATCTACGTATGTGTTTACTTTTAAATGATAAATAAGATTTGTCAATTATTTTAAGACACGTATAAGTTTTGTTTATTTAAATTCAAGTCAGAAAAGTATTTAAATAATCAGATTTTTCTTAGATAATTTTAAAATGAAATTTTTTATATTAACTGTTGGTGTACTTTTGTTTTTCCAATGTGTTTATTCTGATGAAGTTAAGCCTACTAAGAGTCCAGTTACTGAATTACGAATTGGTATTAAAAAGAGAATTAAAGATTGTACTGAAAAAGCTAAGGATGGTGATATTATACATATGCACTATACTGGGACTCTTTATGACGACGGAAGTAAATTTGATAGTAGTTTAGATCGTAACGAGCCTTTGAAATTTACGCTTGGAGCTGGGCAAGTTATCAAGGGGTGGGACTTAGGTATCCAGGGGTATTAATATGAATTTTCCTTTCTTGTTTTATCATAATATATTTTTTTCCAGTATGTGTGTCGGTGAAAAAAGAAAACTATTTATCCCTTCTCATTTGGGCTATGGGGACAGTGGAAGTCCTCCAAAAATTCCAGGCAAAGCTACTTTAGTGTTTGAAGTAGAATTAATCAAAATTGAATCCCGATCAGAGTTGTAAATTTTGCAATATCTTTTTTTAGCGTTTATTCACTTTATCAATATTTAGTTGTTAATATATAATGTGTTTTTATTTACTTGTTATCAGTTGAAATTAAAGTGTGTATTTATTTTAATTTTATCAAATTATGCATATTATTTTATCATTCTACCGGCTTTGTCATGCTCGTAGATAAGCTATTTTGCTCCACTACTGGTGTCCATGGGGTTAATTAATATACATTGGACTTTTATGTACCAATCTTGCATTTTGTACAATTTGTCTATTTTTATCGTTTAAGTTAACTTAATTACATAATGAGATCATTTAATATCCGCGAATACGTGAATATATAGATTGTTAATGTTGCAACTATTAATTAAAGAATATGTTTTATCATTTAAAATGTTATTTTAGAATGCATTTTGTTGATTTACTTAAACAATCCCAATGTTTAAACTTGAAATAAAATTGTTTATATATATTATATATTAAATCGATTCCTAAAATCCTAAGATCATGTATATCGATTCGTACAACACGGAAGCGATTTTGCAATACAATAAGAAACCAGGTAATCTCTCAATTTTGTACAACATTCCACAATTGGCAAGTACAATAATTGCACCAGTCAATGTATCAAATACGCACTGG
>JBBMOY011878054.1:0-19537 GCA_037951405.1 Platydemus manokwari | reverse complement strand
TCACCATATGTTATTATCATCATATATTATTATTATCATTATTCAATATTATTATCATTATATAATATTATTATCATTATATGTTATTATTATCATTGTATATTATTACTATCCTTATATATTAATATTATCATTATATAATATTATTATCATTATATAATATTATTATCATTATATATTTATATTATTAATATCATCTTGTATTATTGTTAATATTGGAATCAATTTCGCATGTCAGCGCAATCTTGGTTTTGATTTAATAAATTTCAATCTGAGATTATCAATATTAAGGTATTTTGACTTTTTCAATCAGTTATCTGGGGTGCCATTTGATATTTTGGAATTTAATTCATTTTCAGCTAATTATCTTGCAATTAATTGATTACAACATATTTAATACATTTGCTATCGACTTATGAACGCCACATTCAGTTTCAAGACCAAGTCATTGTTTTTTATAAATCGCTAGATGAGTAACAATAGATTCCTCGATGAAATAGTATTTAATGAATACATCTTTACTTAGGTGCACTAATGTATTATCATTCCATTATGAGCCGTTCGGCAGCGAGTGTTAATAAAATTCACATTGAAAACTAGAAAATTATTAGCATTACAATTATCAACATGTTTTCATTGCAGATTGTTTTTTAAAATTAAATAAATTTGATATTATTATTAATATTATTTATTATATTTATTTATATATTATTAATTGTTGACTGCTATTGTATCATAAAATATCAATTGAAAACAAGTCTCAGAACTTCAAACCACAAAGTATATTTGACCAAAACATAACAACAAATGAAATTGATCGTTTATATTTTTATATATAATACATTTCCTATTTAAAATGATCACTTAAATATTGTTTTATTTTGCAATAATCACTTCCCCTTTATTGAAAATCTTTGATTTTCTTCACAATAAACTGTGCCGAATTCTCTACACCTTCAATCTGAAATTCTCTTTGAGTTCTTGATTTTCTCATTATGGAATTTTCTATTTGTTCTCTGTACCTTTTAATATATTCTATCTTCGTTGTATCATCTGTCTTCTCTTTATTCTTTATCTTTTCTATACATTCATGATAGTGATCTTCGCAAAATCAAATCCAAAAGCGTAGTCACTGTGTTAGCTGCTACTGTTTATAAAATAGGCATTTAAAAAAAATCTTAAAACTTCAACTCACAAAAATATATTTAATCAAAATTGTTCACTCAAATCAAATTGCCCATTTATATATTTAATATCAACATATATTCTGTTTAAAATGATCTTTTAAAATCCTCACAGTAATTATAATTATTTCAATCTCAGTGATGTTATGAATTATATATTAATATTTATAAATTATTTAAATATCCATCAGTACACTTATAACTAAAGATATTTAATAAGTCACATTTTAATAATAGTAGAAATATTTTTTGAATGATCTACTGATCTCATTGATTAACATGTTCAGAATATTGACCATTAACCAGTGTTTGCGTTGATCAGCTTATTACCAATGTATAATTTGTACTGAGTTTTCATAATTATTTGATAATCAATAATTTATTTTGAAACTCCTGAAATTACTTATACGATCTTAAATTGCTTATTACATCGTATAATCAATATAACACACCCCTGGATCGTAAACACTTGTTGTAATTGCATTTGGATCTCATATCAGTGTATCTATTACAACGATTGAGTCAATTATTGTCAACTTTGGTCCCAATTTAAGATATTTCCATTTATTCTCAGAAAATTGTAGTAAAAATAATGTTTTTGAACATTTTATGTGGATTTTTACAATTCTTTTCAAACTTATGCTGTATAATTCATTTCAAGTGTTATCTAAAGATTTCTCAATCAATCTATTTATTAACCAGCATTGAGCATTTATCAAAACATTCTCAATATTTATCGAATACTGCTCTGCCTATTATCGATATATCAATTGTCTGATATGAGTCCAATTTCAAATTATCGACCACATCTCGTTGCTTGTGTGATATGATAAAGATGATTTCTTCTTTTGATCAGCAAAATAATTTTTAATCGCATTCCATTTAAATCCTTAACAATCATATAACGGAAAAATATTTTTATTAAATTAAAATCAATTTTTATGGGCATGTATAATTTTCCAATCAGTTCAGTGGTTTATGATGAGATTGTAAACATCTGAATTACATTGGAATGCTTTCTGATCAAGGGAAAAATGATTATTTACAACATGGGATCATTTTTTCATAGATTTTATTGGTGAATTAAATTTCTAAAATATCTGTTATTATCCTCATTGAATATTGCGAACACCAATCGTAAACTGTAATCCGTCAATGCATACAAATGAAAGCTGTGTTCAATCAAATAATAATTTATAAAATAGTTATATATCATTATCATTTCATTCATCTGATATTTTCCATTTTCAATCACAGAGAATATATTTTCAAAAGGCGAGCTTGTCATTTTGAAGATAGTAACAGTGCAATTATTGTTTCCAAAGCTGTTGATGGAAATGTGAATTCACCCGAAAAGAAATCCGCTGTTCGAATAGTAGACTATAAATCAATCATGTACATCCAGTCTCATACAGCTTTTGATGAGGTATGATATTGGTTCTCTGGTATTTGAATCGAGCACAATTATCATATTTTATCAGGCTGGAATGGATTACTTTTTGATATATTACGATGATCCGAAAACCAATTTTCCAAATGCTGCCGTTAGTTGGATGTCAACTGCTGGTAGTTTTTTCTTTGATTTTCTTTTAAAATTTGAAATCAATTTTTACCATTTCTCTCATTGTAAATTTCTTTCTTACTCAGCCATTTCATGCAGGTATTCCGTCCTTCATGGAAAAGGTCCATAAAGCATCGATGGTACTCGAACAGAATCGTAAAGAAATTCCAACTGAGGAAAGCACGGAAGACGAACATCCTATTTGTCCATTAGAGGAAGGCCCGCAAGAGGACTGTTATCCGGATAATTCAAATAATAACACCAATAACAAGCCATTTTATTCACATTTTACCAGTGCATTTGCCGCCATAGATTTAAATTCAGCTCACTTCAATAGTAACAAATGATGATTTGGTTACCAAACATATCTACTCTGATCGGCCTGAAAAAATCGATAAATTTCCGAAATAATAATAAATTATTATTGGCGGATATGCAAATGTAAATTTTAGGAAATATCAATGAAAATTGATTGTTATGATTGTCTGGGTATGCTTGTGTGTGTGTGCTAGTTTAATGTTTCTTTTTATCCAATCAAATTGGGAGCGAGAATTCTCACTTTCAATACACAAAATTTAAAATTTGACTTTCAAACCACAATAATTAAGGATGAGTTTAAACGTCAATGAAAATTGGAAATGTTGCTTATGGAATTGATTGGTGATCTTCTATTGATCATTTTGATAATTACGTAAATACAACTTTGGTCATAAATTTAACCAAATACTTGACGAATTTGGAACATAACTCAATCCCGGTTGTATAAATTATCAAATAATTTGGTTAATGTGAAGAAAAGGAGTCCTAAATTAAAATCCTAAAATTGTTGAGTGTATTGCAAAAATCTATCTATATAGTTTATTTAATTATTTTTAAAATCATTTGTTTGAGTACTTAAGAAAATTTTTAGTTATTTAAAATAAAAGATCCTAGGGCTTCAAAATTTCTTAACAATTGCATATTTGAGAAACGTGTCGATGCCGGTCAAATTGTAATTTATTAAAAATGGGTGAAAATCTTTATTTTAACATTAGAAGCAAATTGAGAGATATTCTAAATTTTTACAATTATTTTATTAAAATAAGTAATATTTTATTAAATTTATAATACAAAAAATTAAATTTAGAAACTCGAAAATTCGTAGAATAGTTGTAATTAAAATAGGACTTTGATTTACAATTTCGTTCCTTTTCGGCATCATAAAATATGAGATATCAACTAGATCAATTACTTAGAGATTTTATTGAAGGTATTGTTGGATTTTGGTCATATAAATATACTCTCTCGACTATCAGATTAAAAAAATACTATTTATCACGAAACAAGTATAAATCATGATGACAACAATCGAATCAGAATAATTCTCTATTAAAATAAAAACAAATTACAAAGTTTTCAGAATAATTTACAATTAACAATTATTGATTTATTAATAAATCGGACCAACAAAGTTATTTAATCTACAACCAACTCAATTTAAGTTCAATCAATTTAGGGTACGTGAGTGGTCGATTCGAATTTGACGAAATGACCTGTAAGTAATAATATAGATTTTAAAATATGATTAACGTATTTTCTTCAAACGCCCCATCTTTGATGTTACACCGTTTAAGCAAAGTACCCAATACTGCCAATTGTGTCGTAATTAAAGCTTGTGGATCTTTCGAAGTCTATGAATTCTTTGTCTGGAAACAAGTATCGTCATCGGCAGTTTTCTGTTTTAAAGTTTTTACTTTCTAAGAGTTTTCTTTCTCCGTTAAGACTTTTAGGTTTTATCGTTAAGATTTTATGTCTAGACTTTCGTGAGCGAAAAATAATGATTTTTGATTGTAGATGAACACAAAATCAACATATTAATAACAATAAATCTAAGCATTATATCTCAAAATATACATTGAATATTGTTTACGTTATATCATAATAAATGTAAAACTGAGGAATGAATTTATAAATTTATTTTGATTAAATTTTGCAATATCTAATAAAAATTTCCGTTAACAGAAAATATATGATTATGAGTACTTGGCAAAAAACTGCATAGGTTAAAGAGTAAATAAATTCGATTTTTCAAAAAATATTTACCCTCAATATGTCAAATCACTTAAATATGTTTAATGTTAACATCTCGAAAACTGTGAATCAAAATTCAATGGTCAACTGTACTATGACTATTTAATATATGCAGTTATTGTTATTGCTGCTTGGTCATCCGTCTGATTTTGCATTCATTGTTTTTCACAATCACTTATTTATTGAAACGCATTCGAATTGTAATGGCAGTTTAGATCAGGTTGGAATTTGGCGTATCTCATTTTTATGTTGGATATAACCTCCGAAAACTTCAAAATCCAAGCGATCACAAAACATAAATGATAGTCAATAATAATTGAAGCCACTATTATTTAATAAATCACCCAATGAAAACTAACTGAAGAGTAATGACAAAAAATTACATTTTACTACATTTATTTAAATAAGTTAACATCTATAAAATTAATTTATAAAATGATTTAAATTTAGCTTTTATAATCCTCATAATAATAGAAATTATAAGATAATAAAATATAATAATAAATTATTAATTAAAAAGTTAAATTGGCAGGAAAAAGAAAAGCGAACAAGAACAATCATTGAAATTTGTGACTCTTGAGAGAAAAATTACAGAGCAGAAAGAAAGCAGGTAAAGTCAGTAGCTCAAGTTACTAATAAGAGGAAAAAGGAGAGATATAGTAACATGTGTTACAATATTAAGTTACGCTAAATATCAAAAATTTTAATTGTAAATAACGATAGATTACAAAACCAGAATCGTCATCAATCGTCAAACACCCAATAGTAGTGAAGGAAAGCATTGGTGAAAGTCATTAAGTTAGGTCAATTATTTTTAATAATAACAATGAAAAGAAATGTTACAAAATAATCTCAGATAAAAAATAATTTAATATTAATATAAATAACAAGGCGGGTAATAAAGATAAATTAGATAAGAAGATGGTCATGGTCGGATGAACCAAAGAAAATAAACACCACATCATGATTATAAAATAAATATAAATATAGTCACTCCAGTATGTTTAGAAAATATACGATAGTTGAATATAAAATGTTTAAGCATTTTTTAAAACATTTTAAGCAGAATATAGTAGAACAAAATGCATGAAACACCCACAGGTCAAGAGTTACCATAAAAATATTGCTTATGCAATAAATCACAATCAACAAATCTGACCTGTAACTCGGGTAACCAGAATTCAGCAGTAGTCAGACAAGTAGTTTATTTTCTTAGTGATTTATTGTTAATCTGGGTTCATCGTCAGGGAAATGGACTCTTATTCATTCGAAGTTTTCAATGCAATATTGGTCATTCGACATAGACAACAGTTAGTGATTTTATAATTAATTGATTTAAATAATCTGTCGTTCTTTTTGATATTGCTTCATTCTGCATTCCATGTATATTATTGGGTAATCGAAATTTTTATTTTCTGTCTGGTAAAATTCTTCTTTCCAATAATCTATCATCGTATAAGCTATGGAAGCTTTTTCAGACTTATATTTGATACGAAGAGAGTTAAACTATTTAAGCTTACTCGTCGTTGGTCTATTTTCGGGTATTTCTAAGGATATAAATTCTGAATTCAATTCATACCCAATATTATCACGACTCTCAATAGGAGGACGTTTTTAGAGATTGTTGTAGTTAAAAGATAAAATGGGAATAATTTTTATTAATATTTTTCAAAACATTATTATTAAATAATTTAAATGAGTTACTTTCTAACATTTCTTACTTGAAAATAATGTGAATACATTCAACAAAAACAAAGTATATATTTTTCCATAAAATATCAAATTCACAAAATTAAGTCACAGGATATGATTATAAAATTTTTGACTAAATTGCTAAAAATACGGTAAACAGATATTCATCAAATGAATAACAATTTATGATAATAATCATTGTTTAATATATTTTTCTCTCTGGTCTCATTGCTTGTCAGACAATTGTTTAATAAAGGCCACAGCCAATTCAACAGGCCTGACTTTGCCATTAATAATATGAGATATCTGGATGTAGAATGGCATGCATAATCGTTTTATTCTAATATGTGCATACGATTTTACTAACCATTTTACTTGTAATAATTATTGCGTTGTTTTCCTTAAGTTTATCTTGAATATTATCGATTTTGGTTTGGTCAACACCTCTGCAAGCATCTTTCACTAGTGCCACTCTGTACCCAAGTCTCAAGGCATCGAATGAAGTTTGAGCTGAAAATGTCAATATTTACTGAACAATAACATATAAGAAAATTAATAGTCAAGGCAGTTCGGGAGTCGATTAATATAACATAGAATATCAATATTGTTAATCTCAGTATTAATGTCACCAAATCTATTCCAGGAAAATTACTGATAATACCCGAGTTGACTAACATACTCATTGTTAATTACCAAAATTTCTTCGTTTTTAATTTTCATATCAAAAGATTTGTTTGGAGCAGAACAAAAAAAATTTATTTTTCAATACATCAATTGTCAAACAAATTTTAAAATATTTAAGATTTATTTCCATCTGATTTGTCTTCATTTTTAATTTAAATAAAATGCCCACATTTTTATATTACATCACATATTTTTTAAAGATTTAAATTTTACTTTTATTAATTTAAATAATTTTAAAATTGAGAATTTACCAGAGTTTTTTAAGCAAGATCATTTTATAAATACCAATATGCTATATCTATTTTTAATATAATTTTTTTAAAATATTCTTTTAACTCGAATTTTCATAATTTTATTCTTATGTAAATTTTAATTATAAATCGTATTTTAAAATAAACCTCACACTAACAACGATAACAGAATAGAATTAGAATTCAAAGGGTGATTAAAATAAAAGTGGATTTGTGATTCAATTTGAGAACAATTCCATTGACCGATATGTTAATTGTTGAATAATTAGACTAAAAGGTTGAAACTGGTTTCCTGTATTGGTTGACTGACGAATCAATGAACCGACAAATCATTTGTTGAAAATGAATATCTTGATGAATGTGTTCTTTATATAAAGCTGCATAAATATAGACTGTTACAACGTAATACTTGTATGAATCGATATATAGTTGATAATAATCAATATATACTTGACAATAATAATTTCAATAAATAATTATCAATAATAGGATTGTTCATTACAACACAAATATAATCATATCAATATATTTGATTTATTTTCTTAAAATCGTCCCGGTAAAATATGGTAATTTTTTGGAAACCTTTCCTATGATCTTTTCGATATTTTTAAACAACGACAATTATCTGGACTTATAAAATATAAGATTGTATTTTCTCGCATTAATATCCGACTTGAGGGAGAAAATAATCGATATATTGTAATATATTTACAAAATTATATTTCAGTTGGCTTTGTGAATTTTTATTAACTATAGCCGTTCAAAATATCAATCGACAATAAAAATCCTCTTGATAAAAGTTTATATTATAACTATATGAGGATTCAACCTTTCTAGCTTCGACATGATATTGATGCCTAACTAAAGTTGCGGGATTATTAGATAAGTTCCGCTGCAATTGTGGATGCTAGTAGTTCGATTTAAACAATTAAAATAATCTTCACTACAGATTGGATGAATAATTCGAATAAAAATATTATTTTGGAGATGAAGATTCTTAAACACTTAATTAGAGTTCTTCCTATCGACATAGGTCGGCCAATTGTAATTCTGTAGATGCATCATTAAAATATCCATTTATAAATAAATTTAATAACCAATTCGATATTTAGTTTCGGAATTTAGATAAAATCCATATTTTACAATCAAATCGTTGATGTTGATCAGATGAAGTATATGATAGCTATCAACTCGTCAATATTTCCATTTCATTCTTCACATTCCTGAGTGCTGTCGAATATTATATATACGAAAGCCGCTAAAAAACAGATTCGTGCTGGTAGTATTAATCCCACTAACGATTTTAGTCAGTAATGCTGATAGGTATTTGGCTAATAAAATCATTTCATTTTCGACACACTTTTCTATTGCTATGACTCTGTTCGTTAAAAATTTTCAGATATCGCAATTTATAATTTATGCGCTGCTGGCTTTAATATTGACGATAGCTAAATAATTTAATAAGTAATACCATACAAATATATGAATCCGAATTAAAGCCCTGTTTATAAAATGAAGGAAAATATTATGCCAATTAAAATCGCTCTATTAATTAATGAAGCTGTGGGGATTTAGAATGAATTATGAGGATTTATAATAAATTTTTTATAGAATATTAGTTTATGTGAAAAATTGTAATAAAAATATAATCTGATGTTGTGACTGTTAGTAGCAGCTACTTCGCTTGAAATCGATGATTCAACAAAAGAAGTCATTACGATTTTCTTGACTTTTATTTAATTCTTCACAGTGACACTTCAGTTCGATTTCAATGTGTGCTTTACAAAATGGTAGCTGCTTGCATGGCGACCAGGAATTTAGATTCGATTTTGAGAATGTCTAAGTCATGAAAGTACATATCAGGAGGAAGACATAGAAAAGATGTAAAGAATATATGATAAAGTTGCATACAATATATAGATGATAATAAGTGAAGACATAACAAAGCTATAAAGAACATACAGAGAAGATATAGAGAAGATATAGACATGACATATAGAAAAGATAAAGTAGAGAAGAAATAGAAAATTTTATTTAGTGATAAATACCTAAAGAATTTGATACGGAGATTATTAAAGAATTCAGAGATTTTGATAAAAGTGAGGATTGCTAATGAATCGATATTTGAAAATTCTAGAATAAGATTTTTATTTTAATAAAAATATAATTTGTTATCGTGACGTATCAGTTCGTTATCATCGTGTGCTTTGTAAAATAATAGCGCCTCACAATAGAATTGGACTTCAAATTGTTATAATTGTAAATTTATAAATATAAAGAGAGAAAAATACAAAGGATATAAAACTAGGTAAAGATAAAAATATATAAAATAATTGTAAAATATTAAAAGAATGAAAATATTAAAAATATCAAAGCAATAAAAAATATATTGAGAAAAATTTAAAATAAATAAATGAAAGACCGCAAAAGTTCTATTTTACATAAAATCGGGATATTTATTAATGAAGTAGTATGTGTAGATAAAAAGCTTTCTCGTCTTTCTAGTTCATTGATTCCTTTGGGTTATTTTGTAGATTTAATGTGAATTTAGATTTGCTCCATTTCTTGTGTCCATTCAACCAGTCTTTCGTTATGAAATTACAGTACCAAAAACTGGTAGGGATAACAAGCTTATTGGGTTGTATTAATGTATCATTTTAGAAATGTTTCATTCAAATCTATTTAATTATCATTTTTATTCACACGACTCAATACAAGCTTCACATTTACATCTAGGATCATTGTTTCGCTATACATAATCCAAGTCCGCAGATAGACTTTCAGCGATTGCAATTTCATAGCAGATTTTCTAGTACCTTGACGCAGATCACATGAATATCTTTTTAATCTTTTTTACTTACTTTAAAATAAGAATACTATTGCCAGTGATATTCAGTCACAATAAACACCAACAGGATTTTAAGCCCATATTATTTTATATAGTATGTATTGGAAACGAACAGAAAAGTCACAACAACAAATTACTTTCAATCTATTATAAATCTTAACAAGAACAATACTCAATGAAAACAAAGCTGAAGAAAGTGTTCTTGGATTTGGATTCACCATCGAGCAGATTATAAAATGATGGTCTCGAGATTCTTTTACCTAGACATAGGATTAGATGCTACAGGATATTCCTTACAAGTAGAATGGAGTATGAAGCTGGTCGATTGAGAGACTGTTTGTGATAAAATAACAAAACATAATAAAAATTATAACCAAGTAATGCATCGGCAAATTATTCAGTATCGATTGATGAATAATTCATTTCAATGTAAACTTATTAATAGAATTATTGATTGGAAACGCCCTCGATATTGGGATATCCAACTGTGATTTGAAATGTAAAATCAGGCGGTAATATAAATTCATCTAGAATCTGGATCATAATGCGGATAACCTTATTTATTTAGCCCCTTATTAAACCATAATTTACTGTGTTCTTACCGACTGAAATTATCCTCTGTTCAATCAAGAAATCCTCACTACCATCGCAATTACGAAAGCTCAAGGAATTGAAAAAACCAATGGATAATTTACCATTTACTATCACGTGGATCCAATGAAATATCAACCAAGAGTTATTTTCTTTCTTGTTTAGTTGAATACAACTTCCCAAGGTTAAACAACCAGTGGAAAGACTTCTTACTGTTTACTTTTAAATTACCATTATTGATATTAGCAAATACATTAATAGTCTGTTAGTCATTTACTTGAAGCGATTTAAAATACGTGTTTAGTAACTGAAAATCTCTTAAGCAAATTTAATGACCTCGTGTTTCTCATTGATTATTTTAATTCAGTGCTTTTTGTGTTTGTTTGTGTATGGACCACAAGTCATGAGTTTTCTATATTATTTGTTTTATTCTAGATTTGTGTCGTTCAATATCACAGTATTTATTATTATCAAAACTTTTACGATAACGGAACAATTAACGTTCGAATGACACATGTCGAAACGTCAAATTTCAAGAGGCTAATGAAAAAAATGACCACTAGACGAAAAAAATATGATTGTCATTGATAAAATTAAAATAGAAAATATAATACCAAAAATAAATCGATTTTCTGGGATTTCTTGCACCACAATTTTAGTTTACATAAATACTATAATGATAGGATTAGTTACTGGATATCAACTTTTGGAACTATGGAGGTTGAGTCGATAAAAGAATGAGATGACTTCATTGTCGACTGCGAATAATTGCAATCGAACAACTTCGATTCCGATTCAGATGAGGAGTCAAATGAAATGATTTTGACATTTTAGTATTGCTGTAACATGTCTAAAATACCATACGTTCAATTTCGGGCAAAATAGACCACAAGATTCTATTAAATTAAAAAAATTAAAAAATTTGGTTTCATACCAATGCTTTCCAATTCTATTGGTACAGAATTGCAACCAAAATGTATTTCCTGTGATTTTAGGAAGTGCAAGGTACAATATATATTCTCATTCAAAGTAATCCATCAATGAAAACGTAATTAAAAATCAATAAATTGTTTGTAGGGAGTTTCCCCACAAAATTGTGAAAACTGTCGTCTCTGCGCTAAACAGATATTAATTTTTATTTATCAAATTAATAGCCATTTTATGTAAATAATCAAATCATGGGGAAGAATTTTTCTTACGTAATTTTAAAATCTTTAATTATATTTTACGATAAAACGTGTATGAGAGTGATGAATAAGACTGAAACAGTATTCATTAAATAGTCTCTAAAAATAGAATCATAATAAAATATTAAATTACTATAAATAACATTCAATAAAAATCATAATTACTTAAGGTAAATAAAATGACAGAAATCGATTTTAAAATTACGAAAATAAAAATGAAGTCACAAATAGCAATTTAGAAAACCAAAAAAGAGGTCATGAAAAAAAGCAAATTTAGCACAAAAATATCTAGTATAACTTCAAAACAAAGTTTCGGCCAAAGTTAAGAAAACGGTCCTAAAATGAAATTTTAAATTTGTTGAATGTATTGCAAAAATCTATATAGTTTTTTAAAATTATATTCTTTAAAAATATTTTGAATTTTTTATTTAAGTACTTAAGAAAAATTTTAGTTGTTTGAAATAAAATATTAAATACACTAGAGCCTAAAAATCTTTTAAAATTTGATTATTTGAAAAAACGAAAAAAGTAGGTCAAATTGCAATTTATGAAAATTAGCGAGAACCCCATTTTATTAACATTTGAAGCAAATTGAAAGATACTATAAATTTTTACAATTATTTTATAAAAATAAGCAATGATATTATTAAATTTGTCTGTAATTAACAAGCTCGATTTATAATTATAAAAAGTTAAATTTAAAAACTCAAATAATCATATAGAAGTGTTGTGATTAGAATGGGAACTTGATTATAAAGCTATGTTTTGTCACTGTTATACATCCTAAAAATAAGATATTAACTGAATCATACGAATAAATTCTACATCACAATTATATATGGAATTAAGTTATAAAATTATCTCATGCACGAAAATTCATTATAACAGTTAGATAAAAAATGAGATTTGTTTAAATATTAGAAAAAACAAACTGTGTAATTTTGAAAGATAATAAAATATTTATGGAAACGAGTTGTCTTTTTACTATAATTATTATTATTATTGTTATTATTATTAAAGAATCAAATATTAAAAATCATTAAGGAATTTATAATTTTCTAAAATCTTTCTAGTTGTGGATATGACTACCAATTTCGAAGAGCTAAAATTGAGAACGAAAACCAAATAAAATATTATTTATTAGAATCATTAAAGACATAAATATTGTAAATTGAAATAAAGTCGAGATTGATATTGATAATAAATATTCATTTTTAACAGTAAGACAACAATAATAATAATAATTATTATTATTGTTATTATTATTAAAGAATCAAATCTTAACGATTTGAAATAAAATTGTAATTAATTAGGCTGTGGATAACAAGGGGAAGAAAATAGTCTCTATTTGCAAACTTACAAATAATTAGGATATCAATGTCGATTGAAAATTTGTTCCGTTGACCGAGTGTACACGTTCCACAGCTCCAAATTTGCTAATCCATTCTTTCCATCATGCTTACATACATTTTCTGTAGTGATACACTTTAATGGGAGAAGCTATACATATTTGGAAAAATAATCTATATGTCTAGTATAAACCTCTTTCCTTGCTTTGTTTACATTTTATCTTTTTGTTCTTCCATTAATTTTGTTAGCTGATGAGCATTCAATACACGAATATCTTTCTTCAAGCCTGGCCAAAAAAATTATTTTTTCTATCCCGAGATGTTCCAATTTTTTATGGATCATTTGAATACAAGTTTTCAATATTCCATTGAGGTACTCTTTACAGATAAGTTTCATTCTTCTTATAGTATAATGTATCACTTTCAATTCTCAATTATTTTTTTCTAGATATTCTTATAACGTGGAACTTTTTATTAATCTATGGCACTTCCTCCATGGATTAAATTCATCACCATTTTCAGTTCTTAATCTTTATTTTGATCTCAAATTCTTTACAAGATACTTTTCTTTTATCAAAATCCATTTTTATATTACGTGTTTTTACTGGTTTTGATTCTTTATAAATAATTGCTATAAATTTTGATATTACATTTCTTTAGATGTGTTGTTTTCATTTCCTAAATTATGTTTCTAATTCAAGTATTTCCAGCTTTGCCTACAATATACAATATTGTGATATATAAATGGAACTCCAATGCACCAACCATTTCAGAGATACGTGATCCGTTCTGACAATATATATAGGCTAGTAACTCTTTTCGTGTTATACAAAAATTAGGATGCGCTTTTGTCAGTAATCTTGATGTGATCGCCATCACACGTTCTTTAGCTCCTAAGGAACCAAAACATGTGTTGGGGTTTTATAAAGGTAAGATATAATAACGAAATGAAATTGAATAAAAATTCAAGTGTTATAACTTAAAGATGAATATACTTAGACTATAGAATTGGAGATAAATATAAGAATAGGTTGCGATTTTGTTCTCAACAGAATATGCTCGAATCAGATAAGTAGGAAGTGTTCGAATCACTGTCGCATAATAATAATAATAATAGTTAAAATATAAATAGAGAGGTAAAATATGAGCTTATCTTGAAAAATATGAAAATAAATTATTAAATGAACGAATACAATAAAATAAGTTTATTAACAATAAATCGGATTTCAATATACATTTCAAGGTACAATTCTATTGTGGATGGCTAGATCCTTCAGGAGAACAGTCAGGTGTGTCCAACTAGTTGGGGAGACACCCATGTGGTTAAAAAAAGAAGGTGGGAGATAAAAGTAGACCCTAATAAATTTAGAACAATCACACAGCTATCGGGTGTTATCAGAATCCTTTAAAAAACCTATGCATGTATTTGGTTAGCATGTTTTATCAGCCTATTTGAAGAAACAAGTAAGAATCTTAGTCGTCTATTTAATTTGGGTTTTCCTTCAAACTGGATTTTGGTGGATAATTTTTCTGTGATTTTTAAAACCCTTAATCTTATTTCACATTTTACTGATTTATCTTAGCTATGCAGTTTATTTTGAGTTTGCCAAATATTTGAAATCCATTCACTCGATTTCAGAAATTGGAAATTTTCATATCCAGTATTTTTAAAGAATTACAGACATACACCCACACACACATATATATATATATATATACATATTGGGTTGTGGTAGATGTTTGTTTGCTGTTCAATCAACTCAACAGCGTGAGTCTCGTTATAGGTCAACAAATCAACAACATTCAAAATTATCAAAACTTTTATTGACATTAAAAACCAATTTATACACAACAATTTAACTCACACAAATTTATATAAAACAAATGAGTACGGTTATCCCTCTGAAATCGGGAGAACTAAAACTTATTCCTTATTACTTTATTATAGATTTTATAAATTATATGTGCTCCAAAGGTAGATCCTTTAGAGTCAAATTGTTTGGGTTTGATTTACAAATAATGGTTTATTATTACTTTCAAAAAATTATTTCTGCTTTAAAAAAATATCCGAAAATTTAATTCAATTATCAAAAGAGTCAAATGATCAAATTATCATATTATAAAAGTCATTATTAGGAATTGTTTGAATTGGTGAATTGTCTGGATTCTCGAAGTTCACATTCCGAATTCTTGCCGACATCAGGCATCCAAATCTATGCTCAAGCTTTGGGTGGCCCAAGTCTCGCATTTTGGCTTTGGTTTTATGGGTTTAATAACAACTGTTGTGCTAGGTCTTTGAAGTCTAGGGAGTGTTCTTGGTTTTTTGAACAATGGTTTACAGGGCTCTTTGCTTATGGGTTTTTAGAGTGGCTGATGCTGTTTCTGTTGTTTGTGTCTCCATTTGCTATAGGATTTAACGGTATAATGAGTCTTTTCTTCTTTGCTCTTCTCTCTGCCTGAGTAGAGCACTAGGCGTTCCATATCGTTTTCCCAACATTTATATGTATAGCTCTTATTTCATAACAATTAAAATTCAGTTCATTTCCACTATAGTGTTTATATATCTTTTTGTTAAGCTATTTAATTCTTTATTTTTTCAGTCTAAAAATTGATTTTTAATAAGCTCCTTAACTGTTTAATTAGCTTGTTTTAATTCATTTACTGCAGTTGAAATTACTCATAACTACTTTTTTAAAATCTTCTATAATGGCAGTTAGAGTGTTAATAATCATTTCTATTCAAATATATTTATTCTCCATTATAATTAAATGATTTTGGTTTTCTTTTTTTAATTGTTTTTATGAAAAGGTTTCATCATCACTCATTTAATAAAAACGTTTTAAATAAATTAAATCTTGAATATCATCCACTTTTCATCCTTTACCTGAACTTTCTTCAACTTTTTTCCTAATATACAGCATTATGCTGAATATTCTGAATTGGAATCTTTTTAAAATTTTTAAATAGAGTACATACATTCATTATTAATTTTCCATCTTTAACACTGCTATCAAAACAATGTACTGAATATAAATTTGAAAATCTAACGGTGTTTTGAAATTGTTGATATTACGTTATTTTCATTAATATTAATTTAGTTTTATTCCAAATCATCAAATGTTAACAGAATAAGCTTTTTACTCGATTAAATAACAATATAAGGCGACTTTATCTCTGTTAATGAGATTTCAATGTTTTCATTGGTTTTATAATAATATTAAATGGTTTTGGAAAATTAATTTTGTTTAATTAAATCATTAAAAAATAAATGGAATTTTTCATTAATTAATTTATTTTATTATTTCATGTGAAACCATGTAAATTATTAACCAATTAAAAATTTATCTTAGAATAAATAAATATTTTTAATGATTGAATTTCGAATTCTATTTTGATAATTTTAATGAAATTGTTGATTTGGAACTTGATTTTCTATATATTCGATATGAACAAGCTATCGCGATATTGATATTTACAATTTCATGTGATTTTTGAGAAGAATGATTTATACTAACATCGTACATTTATTGATTTCAACAAATTTATGAAAAATCAAGATAAAATTTTCCATAGTAACATTTTATGAAAATATTTTAACTTTATCTGTATCAAATAATCTGAATTTCTTGGGCAAGTTTTTCCATTTACAATCGATGAAATCCAATCAGATAACTCAACATGTCATCAATTCATCAGTTGATCAAAAAATCTAAGAGTCACACCGTCGAGTGAATGATGGGGAATGTTTTCATCGGAGATTCGAGTTTCTTTTGACAGAGCATTTAATAAATATTTGATCGCCCGAGCAAAGCGCTGGATTGGCCGATATTTCTACCAGTTTTATAAATTGAGGGAAACCGCGTCCATCATTTCTCTCACTTGTTGGTTTGATCCACGCTTTGTTATAAGGACAATCGATATATTTCAACGTCCCAGTGTCATGAACGAGGCCAGTGTATTGATTGATTATCGATATCTCGACATCATGTTTGAATGGCCATTCGAGAAAATCATCGAATGGCCCCTTCATAATGCAGATATAAATCGATAAATGAGTTCTTCTCCCACAGAGAGTGCCATCTGGAAACAATTCAAGACACATCTTATAACCTGTTCTATGAGAGTAGAAACATTCGCTGAGAATGTAATTTTGTTTGTCAATTTGTGCTTGCCATCTTTTCTCCTTCCAATTTTTAATTTTCCAAATGAATTCCTCGCATCTTGTAATGTCAAACAATTCTCGCAACTCGCTCGACTGATTTGTTAAATCTTCAATACTAATTTTCATTTCATGAAATGATCGATTTGTTTCTGTTTTCATTTTAAAACTGCTCTGCAACAACTCATTCAATTTAAATTCGACATCCTGATAAAACTTCGCCATAAACTATTGATTAATAACAAAATTTACTTTTTGATTTTCACAATTCGCTAAAATCGAATCAATTTGTAGTTTCAATTTATTTATTTCTTTATTATGATTATCGAATTCAATGATCAATTCTAAAATCTGCACACAAATACAATAGATATATTGATTATTTAACAATTCATTTTACGTGATTAGCCAGCTTATCGCTTACAGTTTCCAGCTTTGTTGTCAAGTTTCTATTTTGATTCTTTAAATAATCTATTTCTTCATTCAATTTGTTTATTTCAATCGAATTGCTCTCTTCTCGCTTCTGCAAATCTTGGATATTTTTCTGAAATGCTGAAGAATAAACAAAATCCATCATAAAAGTTTTTCACATTTGTCGTTTCTTGATAAATTTTCATTTCAATGAATTCCAGTTCATATTGCCTCAGAATTTGCCAAACATTTTCGAATTTATTGATCTCCATTTCAGTGTTCAATCTAAAATTTATCACAAACACAATCTGAATAATAAAGTCTATTCAGAATTTAAATAAAAATATTTTCATTGACAATTCATTTAAAACATTCAAATCTTTCACATAAAGTAAAAATCGAAATGTTTAAGCTTTCAACTAATTTGTTTCATTTATTAATTAATTAAGACAAAAAATCTTATAAACGATTTAGATAACGTATATAATCAGTTAATAAAGGTAAAAAGTCGGTAAATCGTTCAAAGTTTAAATGTGAAATCAGAATAATTTGAATATATATGTAATAACCTTGCTATTGCCGCAGATAAACAAATTAGTAAATATGATCTCATTGATTGATATAATTTACAATTATTCAGCTCAAGGTAAAATTTTGTCTTTATGTGATAAAATATTGTCAATATTTTGTTTGTCATCGATTTTTTAGATTTTTCTTAGATATTTATTGGTAAAAAAGAGTGGAAATTTCTTTGTAACAAGTTTATTATTTAAGGAAAATGAAGAGAAATGAATTTTGTTGAAAAGAAAACGTCTGATGGCAACAATTTTATAGATAATAATAATGATGATGATAATTGTAAGGGAGATCAGTAAATGGAAATGTGAATGTGGTATGTATGATGTGTGTGATAGTTTGATTGAATGTTGATTAGTGATTGCACAATGGTCAGTTGCTACAATCCAATAAACCTCCCAAGACGTCATTACGTCACCAATAATAAAATGATGTATGTAACATCGTTATTGTATTAAATAAATGATTCAGTGTGAAATGCCTAATTTGTAACAATAATAATACTATTGAAATAATAAAAAATTGAAAATTATGTAAAATTTAAAACATTTCGATGGGTTTTTGATTAAATCAATCAATATCTTACTCTGTATTTATTTATGAAAATGGGATTACTTGTATATTAAATCATTTTATAAAATAATATCCAATATATCTTTATTACAAAGAATCAACACCAGAATTATCAAGGGGAAGGCTAGGAAACTAATTATCGAGAGCAAGGATAAGATAAAAAATCTCGGAAACCTAATTTTGCCGAGAACAAATAACAATACTCGAACCACTATCGAGACACGACGAATCTTTGCCAGTGATCTATGCAGCAAATTGGAGAAGGCATCAATGGATGACAAATACAAACTATTCATCATTCATGTCAGAGAATTATGCTCAATAAAAGATGAAAGAAACCCTTATATGGGTCAAAACAATCAATCAACCGACCGAGGGAAAACTGATCTATGTTTACGGAA
>JBBMOY011878053.1:0-25290 GCA_037951405.1 Platydemus manokwari | reverse complement strand
TAATAATAATAATAATAATAATAATAATAATAATAATAATAATAATAATAATAATAATAATATGAATAATAATAATATGAATAATAATAATATGAATAATAATTACACAAATAATTATGATTTAAATAATTATTTTTATTACTTAAATAATATTTATTATTAGAAATAATAACAATAATAATAATAATGGCGATAATAACAATTATTTATTTCATAAAATTATCAAAAAATAATCTAAATGAATATTTTGTTAATTTATTTATAAAAGTTTTTTTATAATTATAACAAAAAAATAAAATCCCTACTCACATCTTTTTCAACGAAACAATAATAGAGCGGTTCCATCGATTTTGCGGGCACTGGAAGACTGAGGCACAAATGCGGTTCCAATTTATATTGGCGAATATTACAGCCAGGACAAGTAATCGTCAATTGCTGATAGGTGGCGAACAATTTATGGATTTTCGAACAATTCTGATCAGCAATTTTCTGAGCTTCATAATTGATATTGTATTTACGATCGCGATTATTTCCGATTGGTTTCTTATCGGTGACGTCACAAGGCATTTTCAATGATTCGTGGCAATAATTCAACAGAAACAACAAGAACTCTTGAGCATCCTGTTGGTCGTTGCTATGGAAATTTTTGTCAGTGGTTGCCAATTTCAATTTAAAATCATTGGATATTGCTTCACATTTCAAATTTGACATCCAAAGACTTTTGAGAAATAAAGCAAAACTAAAAAGCAATGAAATGGATTCCTTTCGTTTAAGATTTAATTCGGAATTTGCAATTCGATTCAGCTGACTCAAATCGTCTTTGAATTTGTTTAGAACGAAATATTTGGCCAATGAGTCAATTGAATTTAAACATTGTAAAATTGAATTAATATAGCACGTGTTGCCATGATTAACGATTCCATAATATGAAATAGAAGAATTCTGGCTAATCTTGCTGTTATTCCTTGGAACAACTGATGAATTTAATTTTGAATCATTTTCAGGAGTTGTTAAACTAGAAAAACGACTAGAACTACTCAAATTTCCAATCTCTTTCGAATCTTTAATATTAATATCCAATGCCGATGAAATGCTCATAGATTTCGATCTTCGAGAAGCAAAAATTTTACGGAATGATAATTTACTGCCTTTATGAGATTTTAATGGTGCTCGTGAATTGAGAATTTCGTCGGAAATTTTAGAAATTGATGTTTCTTTTTTGGTGGAAGACTGACTTTGATCGAAAGATTTGGCTTTGACAAATGAAGTACGAATTTTAGAAAATAAATTTGAATTCTTTTCAAATATTTTGGACTTTTTATTTCTTTTCAACTGTAAATTATATTCATCAAAATTTTCATTGTTTTTGACTGAAGTTTTTTTTTTGTCTGATGAAAGTTTTCTTCTTGGCCAAAATCGATTACTGAACATTCAAGAAGAGCAAGAAAATTATTTGAAATAAGCACAAGTTCAATCTAAAATATAAAGAGCAAAATTAAATCCTAAAGAGTGCATAATTAATTACTTGATAATTCGGTAATTAGAGTAATTACTTTAAAATAATTAGTTTAAATTTTAAAAAATAACATTTTTATATTTACAAATTTAACACTTAACTAACGAAATTTATATATTTAAACAATATTTGCCAAGGTCACGTTGCTCAGAGAAAAAATGGATAGTTATTTAGAATTATTTAAGTCTGAGTACTAATGGAACTATAAAAATTCTAAAATAGGCTTTCTTAATGAAATTAAATGAATTTCAGGTTTATGCAACCCAATTTAACCAAGATTAAAATTAATTCTCAATATTTGATTTTTATTTAAATTATTTCTCAATTAAATCGAAACCTATTGTAAAAAACTATTATAAAACCTATAATTATCGATAGCTTGGGAATTAATAAAGTACTTACAAAGATAATTATTCATTTGGTTTCTCAAATTTTAAAATTGACAGTTAGTATGTATTATTCGAAACTTTAAAAGTTTAATTTGGTTTTGAAAGAACTTTTAAAAACCACATAGATATCTTTTGTCAAATAGCTGACTAAAATTCTTTTCGTTTTAAATATAATAGTCAATCCTGGTGAAAGATACAGAATTCCAAACAGTCTCATGGCGTTCCAAAATAAGCACAGGAGATCTTCCCACATTCATTACCATTAATCAGTTACTTTAAGAGGCATACATATGCATGGTTTTAGATCCTAAGGACTATTTGTGTTAATTCTCGAATTTTCAATTGTGCAGTTAGGCAGCCTGTATTACACATGCTATCAAAAAACATCATTTTTCTTGAATTCAATGTAGACCAGTAAAACCACCCAGAAATTTCTATCTCACATAAGCGAAGTTAGTGACCTATGAAGTAGATTTTATATTTCGCTCCAAAATATATAGAAGAGCTAAAATTAAATAGTAGTTTTAGGAAATAAATCCTCTTTTCTACATGGTCTTTAAATTAAATATGATAGATAAAGTACACATAATGCCCTCAGTGAAGAAACAAAAAAATAATAGGACAAGAACTACAAATAAAATTAAAAGCTTTGAAAATTTGACCGTATTAGTCTTAATAAGCCGCAAAATATAGAAAAATAACTACCGAAGACACAGGGAAGCAATTTTATAAAAACCCATTAACTTACTCTTTTAAGTTTCAATCTATCAACTTTCTATTAATGGAAAAAATAATCAGAAAAAATATTTAAAACTTAAAGGTTTTGAAAATTAAATTAACATATATGTTGGGTCTACCGGTCATAGAACGCAACAATGCTCGTATTCTCTATAATAGATATGATTGTGGAACTGGTAAATGTTCAACAATCGGAGAGCGAACGGTTTGCGACTTTCGAAATCAGAGTTCACAGATTGGTTGAGGCGGTGATTAATTGCGGATAGAAACAAGATTCAATAGTGAAAGGTATCATCAGCAAGAGAACAAGATCAAATGGATTAAAAGACGTTTCTGAGCTCTCAGTTAGGCTCTCAGTTTCAAGAGCAAATCGTGATGGACATTGCACAAAATGGCAATGCATAGTAACAAGAAGTACCTAATAGTCATTATTGACAGATTCAGCAAGCTAGTGAGCCTAACCGCTACATTTAAGCAAGACGAAAAAACAATCTTCCAGGTCATTTTGAATTAGTGAATTAATCGTTTTGAAAAGCCAAAGAGCATTCTATCTGATAACGGGAAACAATTTGGAACCAAATTTATGAGAGAAGCGTGTTCAAAATCGAACAGGGCGGTACGAAATATGATAACAACTACTTTAAAGGGTAACAGTCATGAATAAAATTGGGCTGAATTGTTGCTAAGGATAGAGTTCTGCATAAACGCAACACATCAATCAACAACGAAGTTCTAGGCATTAGAGATAATCTACGGGCGGAAGATCAATGTTCATACAGATTTGAGTCACAAGAACCAAACTCGAGATGATATTGCAGCAGCAGCTAGAGAAAATTCTAAAGTAGCTGCCGAAATAATGTCTAACATAGACAGGGGAAAAAGAACACATCGAGCTTTTCAGGTGGGAGAGAATGTGCTTGTTCACGTAGATCCCCATAAGAGGAAGAAAAATGGATACCAGTACGAAGGCCCCTATCGAATTACTGGATTCAAGTCAGACCGACAAGTGGAGATTCAATTTGATCATGCGATAAAATCCAGACGATTAAAGTAGCTGAAACGGTGGAGCGGGCATTAAGAGGAGGCAAGTAACGTGATTTAATAAATAAACACGTGGTGTTTGTTTAAATAATCGATTGATGCTGTAGTGTAGTTTTTTTCAAATATACATTATGCATGAATGTTCTTATGACGTTTTTACATTCATTTTCATTGGTATAATAATTAACAGTTTAAATAGGTAATATAAGTTAAAGACCGATAGTTAAAATATATCATTATTGCCACACTTATTGCCTTCACACAATAAGGTTTTGCGAAGTGAAGATCCAACAAAATAAGGTAGATTACATCCATGGCTTTAATCAAGAGCTCATATAACTGGTTAAGGCAATGGTGATATCAAATAGAATTAAGCTTAATAAAACAATAAAATCAATAAGACTCATACTTAACGAAACTTGAGAAATTAAAGATCTAATCAAAATATTATATAAACTTTATACAAAAAATTACATAAAGATTTCGAACATGAATTCCTAAGTAAATATGGCAAAGTGCCAGTTGAAAGCCAAGTTTTGGTTGCGTTTTCTGTGATATTGTACTGAGATTTACATTCATACTGATAAATACGTGTTATAGAAATAATATTTTTTTGGTATTCAGAATTAGTATCTACAATTATTTGGTGTGCCCGGAATTGAAAAAAAGTTTATATTAATTCAGCAAACCAAGATCCAGACAATCGAAATCATTCATGTCCAAAGAAAGTCCGACCTCATATCAGAACAATTCCCCAAGCAAACTTTGAGAGCTACCAGAAACTGCCAATCGACCAGTGCGGAATAGATCCAGTAGATTTTGTGGACTTCGTGATGAATTATTTCATGTATGCCTCTGCATAAGGATAGACCTAAAGAATAATGATTCAGAGACTGACCCTCTACTTTAAAGGTGCAGCAAGAGAAGCCTACAAACAAATAGACCCAAGAAATATCATTCACTAGACGGTTATGAAAAATTCGCTATCAGAGAAATTAATTAGCGGAGACGTCGTCCGCATTATTCGTCAAAATTTCCGCTCTAGGTCTCAGAAAGCCTGTCAAACAGTGAGAGATTTTGCGTAGCACTCATTAACTCTTGCAGAAAAAATATTCTAGCCGAAAGAAAAGTAATCAGCACAAACCCAAAAAGTGGTTGAGGATTAAATTTTAAATGGTGATCATCACCACATCAGGCTCGTCGATTACGATGAGCTAATAAAGAAGGCTGTGATAGTGGAAATGAATTCCACACCTATCCTTAACATATGCCGAATCATGCATAATGCCAGCCAGTGCAAATTCGCATTTGTTAGCAAGAATTTTCGGAAATCTCGTAGCAGCTTTATTTCCCCAATTATCTAAGGAATGGATTCATCAGTTCAGGACAACATATCATGCTTCACATTCAGTTAAACTGGCCATCTTCCGAAAGACTACAAAGTGGAATCTAATGATTGAACTAAATAAATTGTTGATATGGAAAAATGAAGATAGCCGTAGTAGTTGTGAGAATATTTATGATGACAAAAGTATTAAAAAGTGGAAGAGTTGTAAAATAATACAGGAGATTTGTATGACTCTTTTTGAAGAAATTTCAAGAATAGTTTTGAATACAGTGACGGATAACCATAAACTTTTAAATTAATGTGGAAAAGGAAATGAAACATATCAGCTATGTCGTTGAAGCTCTTTAGGAGTAGAGCTATTAATTCAAGATTTATGAAGATAATATATTTTATAGTAGTGACTTATAAAGGACTCGATTTTGATATTGTAGTAACTTATTTAGGAGATTTGATTAAAGTAAAGTTAAATTCTCTTTCAAGAATTTGAAATATTAAAAGTTAGATTTTAGGAGGAGATGCTCTCCTAACATTTTTAAAACATTTTTTTTACAAAATGATGATTATATGATGACTTATGGGATCGTGCCAGGAAACGATATTGTTGTAAAAATGGAAAAACATTGTATAGATAATGGAGGAATTCTGCTTAAATGAGCGCAAGCGAGTACATTTTTAACGGAAGAGTCTCTGAATTTTAGTGAAATATTGAAAATTGTAGAAATTATTAAGGAAAAATGTATCAATATATCGATGTTTCTTAATTTAAGTGAGTTAATATATTTGTTAGTATCTTATATAGAACGATGTTTACCTATTGATTCTACTTTCAGAAATATTTTCATGTTTCTGTGTAAAAATGTGGAAGAAAGGTTTAAATCTACCCTGATTTGAGATCAGTTGGATAAAATCAGGAGTTGAAATGTAGTTTTTAAAAGAGCATTGGTGTACAAAGGTAAAGAGAATTAGAAGAAGCATTTTAGAAAAATTGAAACGAAACAGTTATCATCTTATCATATTGTGGTCAAATTTTAGGTGATGATGAATATTTGTTGATTTACAGATATACTGCGGGAAAAAAGAATATAAATGATGATTTTGGGTGTCTATCGTTTTCATTTATTTTAATTTCAAAGTTTGAATTTTACTTGTATTGGCATTATCTGAGTCTAATCATCTCTCTGAGTCCGTATGGCCCACAGGTAATCACTAAACCTTATTTTTTTTATATTCCTTCGCCTCGATCACACCAATCTGCTTATGAAGACGGGACGGATGGCTCTAGATATACCTATAATTATTTATATTAATTTTAACCTTTAACTACTTTAACTATAACTTGCCAAAGAGGTGATGAGATGATTTTTGATGATCATAATATTTACAGAAAATGATTTGTAAAACTTAATGTCACTTGCCGATTTAATATCATAAACCGATTTCCTTGATAAAAAGTTTATTAATATAAATTACTACAGTTATATGACGATTACAATAAGCTTATAAATTACTACTTGTTCACAATTAATCAAAATTAGATTTTACAAATACTTCTATACACATAAACGACAAGAGTTCAGACACAATTCTGACTTTCTTTTTCAACATGTACTATGTAATTTGTATCCTTGTATATATGTGTCTCGTATCTTGTCATGTCTATGTAGTATGAATGAATGAGATGGTTCACATTTTTTAAATACGTATGTTTGGGATTCCACCTCTTATAGGCATTTCCGACATTGCATACCTCTCAAATATTTCTTATTAAGAGTTGCCAAGGGTGTACTTAGTATATCGTCCACCTCTGCTCTGATTTGATTTGGAAACTTCTCATGATATCCAAGATATCCTAGCATTGTCTAAGAAGCTTTGAGATTTCTTTTAACTTTTTATAATCGATCAAAGCATCTCTTGTAACTATCCCTTCGTCAGTTTTGATCATCTGAGAGACTCTCAAACCGACTTCATTGTCAATTATTTACTCAATATCTACTTTTGAAAAAGCTCCCCAGGATTGCGTTTATTATTATGGTCTATTGATCAAATCAATCCCTTTATTATCTATTACAGCATTTACTGGGTTAACTACATTCTTACTCGACTTTGAAAAATTTTGTTATCAGTATCAATGACGTCCTGTCTACATCAACTTATTAAAAAGATCTCGACTTATGTGTTTGTTATTTCAATTTTTCGATAAAGTCAAAGGAGTCTGAAGCCAAATGAGTCTTTCGTGGGAGTCTATTCACCTTGGCGTAAAAGAAAACTAGAAAATCAAAATAATCATTGCCTTGGACCAAAAATTTGGGACAGCTGTCAAACTAGGATGTGAAGAAAATTCTTCTGCCTTCAAAGGAATGAAACTATACAAAGCCATTGAATCATACAAAATAAAAATGATATGAGGGATATCCCACCGCATCGAGAAGACCAATATTTGTGTTTAATAAATATTAGAATTTTTTGTTTATGTGAAGTGAAAGAGAATAGAAATAAAAGATAGCCAATAAGATTCCTCCAAAATATCAAGATATAAATAGAATTCGATCGTCAATTGGCCCATACCAACAATAAGCAATGAACATTGAGATATGCCAATAGCATATGGAAGAAAGTCTGTCAATGGGTCGTCTAACTAACCAAAAGCAAAGCTGAGCCAACAAAAACTATAAAAAGAAATCGGTAAACTCCGTATCTGTCGTCGTAATTATTTGTGTTATTATTCTAATCGTCAGTCTTTTAATGTCGGTAATTTCTGTCCTTGTTTTTATCTTTCGAGTTCAGATTTTTCTGAGAAATTTTGATTTACGAGTGTTGTGCGTTGGAAATCTTATTGAATTTTTACGAACTATTATTTTAGAATTAACTTTAGAAATTCATGATACCCATTTATCATACAATCGTTTTATCTTTATGTGGCTTATATGCTCAGTTCATGTGAAAATGAGTTATCAACATTGTAAAATTATTGAAATAATAAACCGTTAGAAATTTTGACTCATCATAAATTATATCAAAGTACGATCAAGATGAAGACTTATAAATTATTTTAAAAAATGACACAAAAATAATCTTAAACATGAAAAATAATTACAAAAACAATTCAAAAATTAACGCAGTGTTTCTAATTATAAAAAGTAATTACTAAAAAGTATAGTTCACCAGAATAAAATCTAGGGTATTTTAAAATGTGGATTCCACTGCAATCTACACGTCGGATGATATAGTCACAACCAAATACTTGTTTCAATATTTGATACTAATAATAAATATTATAGTAAATTATTTCAAGTGTTCACGTAATGATATAATAAATGTGCTGTATATTAAAATTGGATAAATTCAAATCTAAGTTTTATAAAAATATTTATTTCAAAGCATAAAATACAAAATTACATTTGATTATATAATCAAAACCATATCCGAATAATTTTCAACTATTACATATAAAATCAAATAACACGGACATGGAAACCCAGAATTAAATTTGAAAAACTATTTAAATTAGAAAAATAACTACTCAGCAATTATAATAGTATTTTAAAACACAATTTTAAATTATAACTCTAAATATAAAAATTAGGAAAACTTTAAATATTGTTTTGTACACTGGGATTCAGTAATACATATAAATGCATTAGCTCAATAAAATATACTATAATTTTTTAATTGTTTCAGTTTCATTTAATTTTCTTTTTTTATTTTGATTATCGATAATATAACTATTCGGATAATTATTTACATCATTATTGGAATAAATGTTGGTGATTCTATATGGTTGACTGACCTTGATTTTTTCAATTGAATTCACTCGATAATGATTGATATTCGTTCTGAAATATTAAGATAAATATAATAATTGAATATAAAAATTTCGATAAAATTTTTCTTTACTTTCTTGTTTTAAAAATAAGGATAATTTATAAAAATTATGAGGTGAATGGATGACATATTTTGTAAGATATTTACACACAACAAACTTCATCTCATTAACAAGCCAGTTGTTCTGAACCATTTCAATGTAATAAAATCAAAATCAGTGAAATAACGGGGTCAAACAGTCTCCCAATTTGTAGTCGATTTACATTTTTTTTCCAGTTGATTGGTAAAATTGTGAATTAACATTGATAGTGGAATTAAAACCAATAAATTACAAAGTTGGGTTTCGCTTTCAATTTAAATTAAATTCATGTTTTAAATCGTTGATTGTGCGAAATGTGACAACAAATGATTTTCATTTCGTTTTTATCATTCTTATCCAATTGAAAAAGAATTTAACTATTTGGAATTCAGGCAAAAATAAATCGATTGGAAATGCAGAAATGTGATAATTTACCTCTTACTTTTTATTAAATTTGAAATCAGACATTCTAAAATTGACATTTAAATATTAATCGCAAAAATGATTACTAATAAATGCGATTTTTTAAAGAAAAAATTAAATCAATTTTTCTTTGAAATTTCAAGATGTTTTCCAAAATAACACCACTAATACAAAGGCCTTTAAATCAAATTAACAATTATAATATTAGCAATTAGTTTTTTGAGTTTTATAGAATTATAAATAACAATCAGAGGTAAAAGTTTCTCATCTTCAAATAAAAATGAAATCTACTTAAAATAACAGAATATAAAATAATGACATTTAAAAATCAGAAAAACTAAAATTATCAAGATTATAATGAATAGGTTTAATTTGAAAAAATAAATTCCAAATAAGACTATTAAAAATAGTTAATAATTAATTTTATTTATTACATCAAAATTAAACTTCGGTTTTAATTTTAATATGAAGAAACTTTGTGCTCAGTAAATTTGAGGAAACTAAAGCTTCATTCAATATATTGAAAAAGTTCTACTTAAGTCAATCAACAAATAAATTAATTTTTACTTTATACAAATAAATTTTTATTCTAAAATGAAACCCCTATAAAAATAAAATTTGAACCAGATGATAAGTTATTCCAGCGAATTTCATAATTTCATCAAGGAGTCTATGAGCAAAGAATTAATAAATTCAGAAAAATAATAAGAACCTTATCTAGCCATACAATAAAAAAATGAAACTCTAAGGTCGTACATACTGCACTTCTTCAGTACTCTCAAATATTACTCTCAATTATCTTAGAGATAACAGTATCCTTCATTGGATATTAAGAAAATTTAGCAACCGCAAAAAAATTAAATTATTTTATAACATGCATTAAAACTTTGGCCTAAGAATCTAAATGAATTTCTATCATCCTTCAGCGTTTTATTTTCTAAGCTGATAATTGCAGCTTTATTTCACCATTTCCGATAAATTCATTTTAAAATCACGAAAAGCCTCACCTATTTAATGATTCTTGGGTAGATTTCACAGTATTTGTCACAGCTTGGTTTATGTATTGAAGTTGATTTAAAAGAACCTCTTTTTCAGCTTCCAACTTTTTAATAACAGCAGTTTTTTCGCGATTTTCTGCATTTAACTAAAAAAAATAAGTATTCCAATGTTTTGTAAAAATAACTTTGAATAATTTATAAAACGTAACTTTTATTTATTATTCACAGTCGATTGCATAAGCAGAAAATATAGATAAAGCTAACTTGTTAGTACAGTCGAACTCGTTTAATATCACGTCCTCCGTTCCAGAATAAAAGAACTAATAAAAATTTATTAAAAATCGACAAAAATTAGTTAAGAACTAAATACAGCCGAAAAGAAATCTAAGATTCCTGTGTTACTATCAGTGGTTTTTGTCATTAGTCACACTTAGACAAACAAGAGATGTTTAATTAAAATGAAACATTTTTAGTGAATAATAACAGTAAATTGATTTTCGATTAGTGTGCTATTGAGTATTGATTTTAACCGAGTTCAACTGTATTGTTAAACAATGTATTAAACAATAAATATATAACTAAAATTACATAATAATCATATGAAAATAATGAAATCTGATTTATATAATGAATGTAACAAATTTTATTCCAAATACTCATTTCTTAAATTATATTAAAATAATAGAAAATATGAATTATAGAAATTTTTTCGTCAAACTGAACTCTTACTTTAATTTTTCATTTTGAGAAACTCTGCGATTACGAATATTATTCTTTTCACAAATTAGTTTAATAAGATATTTATTCGAATATCTTTTAATCATTCGATTCACATGTTTTCAGTCTATGTTTGTAGGTATGTCAAACGCTATTGCAATAATTACTGCAGTTATTTCTAATTTTCAAAATCATGTTGCCTGTATTTTCTTTTAAAATTTGATTATACCATTTCGTCACGTTTCAATAAATCAAGATACTTATTAACGCGTAGCTTTTAAGCCAATATTAATTTGTAATAACAAAAATCTCTCTTATGGAACAGTGACTGTAACATTGTTTATAGAGTTTATTAAGTATAAATGGATTAATAAACAAAAAATACTTTTATTCAAATGAAGTTGGTTAGATAAATTCAATCATTTAAGTAAGATCTTGACAATCGATTTTTTACGCTTAAATACTTTTATCACCGGCGAGATAAAATTATATGAAATAATATTTATTATAAAACAGAAAATTAATCAAAAATTCTTAAATTGAGATAATCGAAGCTAAAATATTAACATATAATAAATAAATAATATCTTGATATAATAACATTTCCAAATGAGACAAACACCAATTGCTATTCAGATATCATCAAATCATTGAATTAAACATTATTTTTCATTATTAAAACATTGCTTTAAATTTTATATTTTCATCAACTAACTTTTTCATATTTCACTTGAAGATCATTAAATTGATCGGTTTGAACTCTAAAATAATCATAAACCGCTTTCAAAATGTGACTTTTGCTCCGATTTAAAGTCATTTTCTCATTGTTTGGCAACATATTTTGCAACTCACTTATCCAGGTATTAATTCGATCTCTCCGGCGTCTTTCAACTTCCAAAAATTAAATCATTGATGCAAACGGAAATCTAAATACCTTCATTGTGACTTGATTTTCTCTTCAATTCTTTAAATTCTCCATCATTGTTAATATAATCTTTAGAGTCACTGTTGTCTATATGTGGCACAGTCACTAAAAATATCACAATATACTACTTTTTAATCCAATGAAACAATGACAAAAACAATCGTTTTTTTATAATATGTGATAAGTGATTTATAATTATTAGAAATTTACATGTAAATATTGGTGAATTAGGAGAATAGGCTTTGCAACTACTGTCCGATTGACAGCTGGGTTCAATAATTTTTGACGGTTTCACTTTAAGTCGTTTCTGGCCTTTACTGGTAGTATGATTTTTTTTCATTCCCATTGTTGACGTTCCTGTATTTGACTGTGTGAAATTATTAGAAACGTCATTATACATTTCATTATTGATTTCTAATGTGTTATTTTGGTTTGAAAACAATGTCAAATGTTCTTTCATAGAATCATTGGCAATGCGACTGGTATTTGGCAATGATTCAATATCAGATTTTCCTTTTAATATTAGAATTTGTTTTTCTTGTTTAATTGATTGTGAATTAAGAGGAAATTGTGAATTGGAAACTGAATTTTCATCATCGACGAGCAGAGTAATTTCTGCTTCATGGTTTGAATCAAGAGAACATTCATAATATTGATTATTAATATTATCAGAATGAATCGAGTCTCGATAAGTTTGAACCAAAGATGAAATTGAGGATTCATCAATTTTTCTATTGTTTATCATTGATTCCAAATTATTGCCAGAACTAGTAGCCTGTGGTGATTCCAATATTTTCTGAATTAATTCAGCTGTTGACAGATTATTAGAAATTTGCAATTGATGAGCAGCTAACATCAAAGTAGAATTGTTTAAATTTGTAATTGTTGTACAGTTATCTGACGAAGCCATCTCAACTCCTAGCAGAGGAATAAATTAAAAATAAAATAAAATTGCACATTACAAAATTCGATTTCATCTACTTAACAATAAAACTTGGTCATGCAAAAAGTAAAAAACCGAACAGGTAAACACGAACTTGTTTAAACTGTCTTCTACTATCCCTAAAAATATTTTTCATTGCTTTATCTGTTATAACAAAACCCGCTATTTAAAAAAAACTATCTCAACAATATGGAGAACTTCCTAATTTTTCCAAAACACTTATTAATAATTTAATTATTACTTTATCATTTTAACATAGATTATCAGATGTATATAATCGATTTGATTTGCATAGAAATTGTGAAAACGAATTAATCTTCTTAACATTGACAAAATGAATAAAAATAATGAAATTCATTGTCTGTCGAAAGTCAGAAAATACTTATTTTTGACAAATTATAAGAATGATTCCATCAATATGTCGTGCATCAACGTTTTTCAGATCAAATCCATTTAAAACTGAAATTTTCTTTAATTCGTTCTGAACATTAAAAAATCAAGACTAATTTTTCGTAGAAAAATGAAAGCTTAATTGATTTTTTCTTACAAATTTAAACTTTCTAAGTCAATACTTCAAAAATTACCATTTTGATATTTAAAATTTCTAATAGATCTATTGAAAAATGGGAAATAGTTTCCCATAGAAAATTTATATCAAAATCATACAATCGGACAAATTAAAAATATAATATCAATTTATGAAGAAAATAAAATTGATATTTATTTATTTTACAGGCAGTTTTTGTAGAATTATATCGATTTTTTTCTGATTCATTTTGAAAAATAATTTTCTATTTCATATATATATATATATATGAACATTTCCATAATTTACATATTTATATTACCAGTCTTTAGTTTTATCAGGGAAGATGCAAATTTGTAAATTTTCAAATTATGTATGTTAATAAATATATTTCTATAATTGGTTTTATTTGTTATGTTTTTAAAATAAGAAAACATCTATAATTTTAATCAAAAAAATTTATACGAAAAATTAGAAACAATTATTTTAATCAATATACCGTTAAAGTTAATGTTTTTGATAAAAAAAATCTCGAAAAATCAAAAAGAAAATGAAAGATAAACCTTATGAAATTGACTTTATAAATTAGCCATTGATGATTATTAGATAATAAAAAATTGATAAAAAATCTCGAAAAATAAAAAAGAAAATGAAAGATTAACCTTATGAAATTGAATTGATATATAGTTTAGCCATTGATGATTATTAGATAATAAAAATTTGATAAAAAAAATGTACAGTAAGAATAACCTTTGATAAACTTAAGTGAATGTTACATAGGTTGAAAATGGATTGTAGATAATTTATTGTAGAATGTAATGTAAAATTTGTTAATAGTGAAAGTATAATGATTGATAAGTTTATCTAAATCTGGATGTATATTAGATGCGAAATAAAATCTAAAGTAAATCACAATGCAATGATTTTTAATTTAGAACTTAATTATTTATCAATAATTAACAATCAACCGATATTATTTTGTTTAAATGAAATCAAAATTTATTTAAAACTTCAATGCAATCAGTGACAAATCAACAATTTTATCAATTATTAAGAATGTCATATACCTATCTGATAATATAAACAAAAATCTTAATTGCCAAATTCCAATCAATTCATTGAATATATAGAAGTTAGTTCAATTTTAGAACTAGGATAATGGTGTTGAGAAAAACATATATAGAACACACATCTCTTTGTTACTATTTTTAAAACTGGAATGAATTGATAATACTCAAAAAAATATTAAAAAAAAACAGATTAATCACGTACGCAATGTGATTTACGAAAAAATATTGAGTAAATATATGAAAACCATTGTTTTGTAGAAAGATGCCAAAATTAGAAGATCAATAAATTTTACAAGATTTTTTAAAATAAGTTTTTCATTAGTTTTGATGATAATATTATAGCGCTTATAATAATATAACACACAAAATCGTTTCTATTCTACATCAAACATTTTCGTTTATTACAAATTCAAGATCATTTTTTCATTCATTAATCCTGTCCAAACTGGTACTGGTTGCTTCGTACAATTAGCGTATTGTGCAATATATTTTATATGTTGAGTGTACTGTAATAACATTATGCAATGCATATAATGTTATATATTAAATTTTAAAATAAACCTTCAAAGTAATTCTATCATTTTTAACGAGAATAATAAGTGATTTTAATAAGACTTTTCACAACAGGATATCTGTAATAAATTCTATCACTGAATTCCGACAGTGCAAAACAACATATTTGTTCAATGGTACGCATTTATTTTAAAAACGATATATTATGTCTCTACAAGCAAACTGAATAAGATAAAAGCGAATTACGCGAATTACAAATCAAACGATAAAGAAATAAATAATAAACACTGTATAATTGTTTGAAATCCATACTGCAATGTGATTAAAAATTTCATATTAATTATTACATTTATTTTTAATACGATTGATTATATTCTGTATTTGTATACAAATGTACGATATCCGTTGTGTTGGTTATGAATATTTTATATTATAATCATAATTTTTGGATGAATATATTCCAAATAATTCAAAATTGAACTACATTGTATAATTAATCGAAAATGCAGATATTGACAATTTTTATATTCCGCTCAAAACCAAATTATTATCAATATTAAATTATAATTATTATCATCAATATTATAATTAACATTAAGTCTTTATACGGAATTATTTATTTAACACTATTACGATGTTATACACATCTTATTACTGATGACACAATACATACCACATTCACATTTCCATTTACGAATCTCCCTTACATCCCCTCTCTTTTAAAATCCTTATCCACCCTATATTTTTATTAGCACTTTCCAGGCCTCATTCTTCAATTTGTAACTCATCTCGTGAATTATTTCTATTATTTGATATCGGCGTTCATATCTATCTTCATTTTATTAGGGTTTTCTCTTTTTATTAAACCCATTCGCCTACGTTGTATTTTCTTTTCGTTTGCTGTTCTCCCTTGTTCTTCTCGCCATATTTAGCCCTCCGTTGTTTTCCATATTCCGTTGATTTTGTTTTCTCTGATTACTCAACTGATGTTCATTTATATCTTCTTCCGTACTTCGTCTTTCTTACCATTCTTTATAAATACTTTACCAAAAACTATTTCGGCTGCTGAAAATTTCGTCGACTGTTGTATTGGTAGCGTTCAGCATAAATTCAATATCAGCCAATAAGTCAACAAAATCTGTTTATTTCTTGTCTTAAATACTCGTCATTATTGCGTCAGGTATTGTTCGAAATTGTCACTCGATCAGACCGTTCAAAACCAAATTATTATCAATATTATATCATCAACTTCAACTTTCACAAATTCTAGCTTATATATGTATATAATTTTTACTACTCTTTCGCACCGCCTGGGTCAAAAAAATTGGGAAAGACAATTCTATTATTTCAAAATTTGTTTTTCGGTAACTCATTAAGTTTTCAAATAAAATTTCAATGCCAATTCAATATCCAAAAAACTTGTACGAAAATTAAAAAATGCTCAAAATACAAAGCCGATTCTTTTCAATTAATGACATAAGAACTTTAAGCCTCAATATTACACCAGAACACATTTAATGGTTTTTTATCAAAATAATTTTTTTCTTATTAAATATCGTACTTTCATTCATTAATATTCCTATAATAGTGTCAAACATTCATTATATTTCAATATTCGAAAAATAAATTTTGATTTAGAGGGTTTTGCTAATTGAAATTTTTTTCTGAAATCAAAGCCAAAAATTGTGAAATTAAATAAAAAACCTATTTTATATAATTATATAATCATATTTGTTAATAAAAATACATCGTAGTTAATTTATATGAATTGGAAATAGTTTTAAAAACTTAACTAATAAAATTTTTTTAAAAAATTAAAATTAAAAAAATTAAAAAAGAAATTAAACATTTATATTAGTAAATTAATTTCATCAAATTAATACCGATTTCAGATGGTGAAAATTGCGTTTGATGTGAATAATTATTCGATTCCAATAAATTTGTGAAATTATTTGTCGAATCTATCGCTTGAACGGCATCGCTTTTGACAAGTAAATAAATTTGGCCATTCTAAAATGCGAAAAATACATTCTTTATTTGCTACAACGTTCACCAATTGTTCCATTAATTACTTGATTGTCCAACAAAGACTTGATGGCCGATATGTTTTGCATTTGCATCGAACTCAATGCATCGATATTAGATGAAAATCTCGTATTCGTCAATCTGGAAATGAGTTTCACATCTTGCAATGATTTGTTAATGTCGACATCGTATTGTGATTTATTCCGTTTGCCATTAATATAATCTATATTGAGAATGCGATCATTGCTCGCAAGTTGATTAAGAAAAGATTCCGACTTAACAGAATAAAATTCTTCACCTTCTTATAAATTAAGAAAAATCAACAATTGGGTTTCGATTGTCACTCTATTAACTTACCCGATTTACTGCGGTGAATATTTTGATCGAAGTTTTCGATATCAAGACTTAATTCGGATATCGACGTTACAGGTGTATCACAAATCGAAACAGAATTCTGAGATAGATTTTTCAATAAACTTGCTAAATTGATGGATAAATCATTTGAAATATCGGTTGAGTTTATTTTCAGGGGTTTATTATCATTACTACCATTTTCATCATCCATATCAGGCACAATGTTTGCCTGTTATCAGCTAAATTAATTTACATCCAGTTAAAATTATATAGAAACCAACTATAACACATTAAATTTTACTTTAAAGGACATTAAAGGACATTCGGTTTATTAAAATATCACCTGATAACAATTTTTGGTCAAGTGACTTTTACAAAAAGTCACGGGAACAAATCGAAACAGAAAAATATAAACAATATTCAAATTTATTTATGAAAATTTATTTTAGCAAGTTAGATAAACATATGTAATAAAAAAATACTTATTAAGCAATTGTTAATATTTGTACAGTTATTAAGTAATTATGATTATTTGTAAAATTCTTTTACAAAAACTTACTATAATTGTAAAAATATTTGAAATTTATTTGAAATAAAAATAAATTAACTTAAATTTTACAGAATGCTTTGATATAAATATAAGTGTTACATACACAACAAATATTGTTATTTATACGATTATAAAGAAACTTAAAATTTTGTACCTAAGTGTATCAAATAAAATTAGTTTTGTTTTATTTTTAATTGTTTTGATTATTATTGGTAAAATTATAAATGAAATTTGAAAAATTAATTTCGTAAATTTACGCTACTTTAATTTTAAAATCTTTCCATGTTAATTATTTTTTATTCATTAGCTAAAATTTTTAAGGTGAATAAGTACCATCAAATTATAATTAAAATATGTACATTTTGAAAATCGTGGAATAGTTGTGTTACAATATAGTTCATTTTTTTCATCAAAACTGTTTACAGTATTATAATTTATAGTAATTTCACAGCGATCTGAATTCATCAGTTCCAAAGAAAACGGTTACTTTTACGGAGTTAAAAAATTAATCCAAGCAATGATAGACTTTAGGATAGGGAATATTTTCGACATTAATCTAACTAGACTGTTAATTTGTCTTTGGCTACTATTTGTTGCAAAGTGATACAGTAAAATAAGATATGAGAATGAATAAATAAAATTCTATACAATTAAACCCACGTGATCAAATTAATAAACCAACTCGAGCAACCCGTAAAGATATAAATATGTTCATAACACTCACAATACACCCATTAATAAGCCACTGTAGCCCCATTAAATTGAAGAAAGCTATCATTCAATGACGAAGTCAATAATCATAATATTCATTGTGTGCTTAGCTCACATATTGGAAGTAATTGTCGTAGCGTAACAGAATTTACCATATTCTACCCAACTCAAGGACGTTGGAGATTTTAAAATCATATATGCATTTATGTTCAAGCATATTCTCTCTATTTATTCAGCTTAGCTTAGTATTGAAAAAAGGGCTTACTTCACTTTAGAGTTTATCAAACGACACTTTCCAGGATTGAACTCATCAAATTTTATTTAATTAACCTTTGTATCAGTGTTAATCATCTATAAAAATTTCTTGAGAGCATTATGTTTTGAATTCATATAGAAATTCACTTTCCCATAATAATGTCGCCGTCATTATGTCAACAATAGTGAACCGTGATATCGTTGATTTTAGTTAACTCAACGGTTCTCAATTGCTCACTATTTTGTAAATTCACCTACCAAGTGAGTTCGATTTCGATATATTCAACTATGCCAATATAAAATCAAAATTATCAAATCAATATCAACATGTTTATTTGGCATGCTTTTAATTCCTTAATGCCCAAGTGAGTCTTTTTTACCCCTAGATCAAATAGATAATAGATAATGATGAGTAAGTACTACATAAATCACCACTATGCACTGAGTTTGTGCCCTATCAGAGAGAGAAAACAAGTCTTTATTGTAATCGTCACCACTTATTTATCCTCTAATAGGTTGAGAAGACACTTTTTCTTAGTAATAGTGATAGTTGTATATTTATTGTTGATAGTTGCTGTAAAATTGAATGATTTTAATCTTATCTGGCTTGACTTTTCAAGTGTTCCCCATAGTCTCATCTTCTATACTTTTCACAAAATTGGCCGTGATTTAAATACTATATTTATTATATCAAACTTCTAAAATAATTGTACCACTAATTATCACTACCTATCGACAAACACTAATCCATTTTAACTGGTAAAAAACTGTTCTCTTTCGATGAGCTTACTTTGCTTGCTACAGATTTTGTTATTTGTGAAGTCAGTAGTTATCAGATTCCCCTTAAAATTAATGACGCCTGACTTATTATTCTAGCATATGGAGATGACTTGCTAGCTTTGACCAAATCTTCTGAAAATATCTCCATAGTACATAATAGAATTGTGTATAGGGCTACAAATGTTCATCATAATAAGTCGAATAAATTTTTAGATAGATCCACTGGATGTAATCCTACTAGCCTGCTGCTAAGTAGTATTTGGTGTGACTTATTAAAGATAATTCAACTAGTTTAAACTCGTTGAACGATCAATAATTTAAAATTGATATTGATTAAAATCAGGAAAAATGACGATTCCACCAATGATCTGATCCCAATCAGAATAATAGGTTGCGTGTTATAATTCAGATAATATAATAACGATAAAGCAATAAAAAATGAGGCAATAGTAATAATACTTTTATTATAATACTAAATTAACAAATATGTAATATAAGAATTTTAAAAGATATTAATGTTATGCCCTGAAGAAAAGAACAACCGATGTAGGGAACTAAGTGGCACCCTACTTCTGACAATAAACTAAAAAAATTAATTTAGATATTGCAAATCCTTTCGGCTTTGACTTTAATTTTAATTTAACTCTAGCATCATAATAATAAAGTGTTGAATGAATTGAAAAATGATTCGAATTGTCTGAACTGATATAATGAATTCCAAGTTTGATAATTATCCCAATATTTGATAACTGAAGAAATTTCCGTGTGGATGAAGATTATCCCAATAATTGATGACTGAAGTTAAATAACCTTTCGCGTACTGAGCGTTGGTGGTGAAATTTTGTTTCTGAAATTTTGTGCTGAATTTTTCACCGGATTTTTGTGCATTTGCTTAATTTTGGGCTGGGTTTATATATCCAGAATTTTGTGAGAGTCATTACTAATTTTTTGTTACTTTATTTTTATTCCATAGTGATTTATTCATTTTCCATGGTGATTCAATGTTACTACTGCTTTCACCTTAACAATATATTAAATCACAATGCTGATGCAAATTAGATTTTTAAAATACCGTGGAAACTCTAATTAAAATTTTAGTAATTAATTTTAAAGGTTGATGATTCATATTATTAATGTAGGTTTGATAATCACTCAACCCAACACATTTAATTTTTCAGATGCATAAATTATAGCTAGTGTTCTTAGATTTATCTTTGCATAGTCTTTCTTGTGAATTTTGTGTCACTGCATATTCATTTCCATTGTCATATTTTTTGCTTCGATATTCTTCTAATTACAAAACGACGGACAAATCATATTTATGAAAAGTTTTCCCGTCATAGGATATAACAGTTTATTTTAAATATGATGAATTTGCCGAATCTCATGTGATTAATTTAATTTTCAGGAGTTATTGCGCTCATGGACCTGACATGGATAATAAATTATAAAATTTAAAACTCCAATAATGTGTTTAATACAAAGTTTTAATTTGAATAAATAAATTGTTTATCTCTATAGATTAATAACATGAATTGGATAGCTTTAATAAATTAATCTCATTATTTATGTAACAGATTTAATAAATTATATATTTGATAAATAAATAGATAATTATAAATTTAATAAATAACAATAAATTTTAACAATGCTTTAATAACGTTTAAATGCATCAATTATATCTGCATTAACCTTCAATTTAAAAATTAATTAATTTTTTGATCGTAACATACTGCATAAACTTTCGGTAGAAATTATTTTCAATAGACATCCAACTTTTTTGTAGAATAAATGAAAAAAAATGAAGTATTGTATGATGGATTAGATGAATACAATCCTTTTGCTGGTGATGTTTCTTTATATTTTTCAATACAATAGTTTTTTTTTCATTTATTTAAGCAAATGATAAATCGCAACAACCAGCTGTAATAAATGTTACAAACAATTTAGATTCTCAAAATGGTGAAAAGATTCCATTGACTCGTCCACCAGAAAGGAGTCAATCTCAAGGAGATCAAGACTCAGCGAAAGAGTCAACGAAATTAATTAATGGTTGGTAATGATTTTTTGTCTTTTATAAATTTATTTAATCAAAAAATTTCGAAATTATGAATTTATTGACATATATATATATATATTCATTATTGTACAATTTTGACGACAACTAGTGCAGATTATCCTCATGGATTTTCTAAAGTATTTCTTGAATATTCATTTTTATCATGACAGTAGTGGATTATTGATTATAAATTAGTATAAATTTGAAATTTCACAGAGATAAAAGTGAAACCGTTTGTTAAAATATTGAATTTGTGAAATGGAAAAATGTTTCTGATAAATATTCTCACTAAAATGAGTCATTCGGCACGAATCGAATATTGTGCTTGCTAAATTAGATATTGATCGAGTCTACTCTGTCGTAGAAGATTTTGCCAAGCATGGAATATGTTATCGCGGAATTTATAGATCGATGTAGAAATGAGAAAATTAAACTCTAATAAAACTATGATTATAATAAAATCTATTCCTGTATTTAAATAAATAAATAAACAAATATATACGATTGAAACGAAAGTCTTTTCAGATAGAAAATAATGTTTATTTAACTAAGAAAGGCAATATGCAAATTGGAAATATAAACAAAACATCACACTTTGGAAAAAGTTTTGAAAAGTTCCATTTTCTTCACTATAACGCTCGACCACACACGGCACGTTTAACTCAAAATAAGCTTGCTGAAATCTGTTTTACGGTAATACTACATCCACCATACTCTCCACACCTTGCCCCCCGTAGACTATTGCTTGTTTTCTTCTATAAAAAACTCAATTCGAGGGAAAACGTTTCACTCCGCTGAAGAGATTAATGATGACTTGGAAAAGTGGTTCGTTTCAAAACCTACGGAATTCTATTGAATTCTAGAATGTTGGTAAAAGTGTGAGGTGACCATTTTCAACGTTTTGGATTAACAGACGAATGATGTTTTGTATATATTTCTCAATTTACATATTTTCTTTATTGGTTAAATAAATATCATTTTCTATCGGACAAGACCTTCGTTCTAATATGTGTGCGTATGAATGTCTGTGATAATAGAAATCCCATTTAACTGATAAATTTAAACACGTCAACGATTGATAAGACCGTGGGAGAAGATCTTGATGAAAAGAAATTTATTGGTATTCATCGGGTGAAATAATTATTAAAATTTTCTATAAAGTAAAGCAGCATTTCTGAATTGATTTTTTCAAATTTCTGTCATCAGAGAACGAATCTATATCTGGGTCTTATATTGTCACTGAGTGGTGATTCATGACGGTAATTGTAAATGAAATGACTGTGAGTTCGAATTATCCAATGAGCTGATTATAAATTGATGGACCTGCTTGCTTAGCCAATAGTGAAGAGCGGACTACCTGTCGATATAAGCAAAGGTCAAATTAGCGATATTTATTTAATCATCATTTTGATAATGAATATTTTATTGATTTAAAATAAATCCTCGACTTTTTTAAAATGTTGGCCCGAAAATTCCATTTTTTTATATTGAATTATGACTTGATTATAGAATGATTTAATGTTTTCCAAACCAGCCAATTGTTTCTGATAATTCGAACAGCCTTTGAAGAATACCTACTTGTAAATAGCTTATTTTATAAAGAGTTGAGACTTGATAAAAACTTACAAAAATAGTTCGAAACATTTCCACTTCATAAGAGTGTGTCTTTTGCTCTGTTATGTTTAAAGTCTCAAATAATAAGGTTTTATTTCAAAGTTATGTTAGAAGCATTTCATTTTTACATTTAAATTTGATTTTGAGAATAAAATAATAATGCCGACAGAACGATGATATTATAAACCTTGTTTTGTTATATTTGATTTATATTAAAAATTCAGAAACGAATTTAATCAATCTCTCTTGTGGATTTACCGAGAAACAATGTAAATTATGAGAACAATAAATTAGACGACAATAAAATAAGGTGAGTTGACTATGGGTCTGAATATACGAGATGATTGAAAAATTAAATTCCTAGATGTCATTATATCAATCAGAAAATCTGAATCCAAAAAAACCAATCGAATGGAATACAATATTACCCTGATGACATTGAAAAACATAAAATAAATATTGATTGCATGTTTTCGGAGAATAGAAATCGTGTTATTCTTTCGATAATTGTCGAAATAGTGATTCAGAAGTGATTTCTTTGGGTGAGAACGACAGTCGAAAAAAAACGGAACTGATCGCCGCCTCACTGATAATGTATTGATTGGAAAATCGAGTTAGTCATATCAGATTAGTCATTCTTATCCGAATTCTGAAGTAAGGAAAAAATGGCAAAAAATATATCCCAAAATTTTCCCAAATTATTTCTTTAAAAATCTGCTTCATATATCGTTTGGCAAGAGGGCATTTCGGAGGATATGTTGGACTGAAATTTGTTTATTAAAACAAATTCACTTACAAAAATGGAAAAAAAATATTTTCAAGGTAAAATCAATGATTTCATTTGGAGTTTTATTGATTCCACATTATTCTGATATAATGGATTTTTAATATAGCAATTTTGGATGTTTTAAAAGAGCAGATATGGTGACTGTCATTGAAATTGACTTTACTATTCAATCGTTGCCTAAAAGATGGGCCAATGTCATATCTGCAAATGGAAAATATTTTGATTGAATTTTATTAAATAAATATTTTAAAAAATGTTTTTGTTTTTTTAAAAAAAAGCCGGAATCATACTAATACACCTAAATAATAAATTAAATGCTATTATATCTATTTAATGGATTTGAGAAATAATTTTCAACAATTTAATTACAAAATTGTGTCAGTAGCTTGACTCTGTGCACGTTTCAGTCATTTGGTTTTAAAATTATATGAATAGAGTTACTAAACTAACATTTTCAATTACATTTTTCAGATTTATTTAAAAGGAATTTTCTACGAAAATAAGTGTCAATTTTATTATATATTTCTATAATTTGAGGCACTAGAATGGTCATAGAAATTTACTGGATTAAAGATTAATATTTTAATTTCGGCATTGAGACTAGTGTAGATTATAGTTCACACAAAAGTAGTTTCTGAGCTTGTATTTTATAAATTACTATAGGACTTGTTTCTCTTTTTTCGAATTAATTGTATTGATGATTTCTGGGAATTGGTTGTGATGTCTTTGATCAAATCTGTAGAAAGGTTTTAAAGTTTCTTAGAAAATCATATTCTGTAATTCTGATTTTGTTAAAGTTATCATAAAATCCTTTGGTTTATAAAATAAATAGTTATTAAAATTAAATTTATGAATCCATACAAACAAAAATAAACATATAAATCTGTCACCCAGCAAATATGGTTCAAAAATCGGACCTTTGAAAGCCTGCGCAGAAAGACTAAAGCCAACATTTAATTAAAAACCCCATAAACGCAGAGTTATTGTCAATTCCTTGCCATTTTCTAGTAGAGATTGAGAGTTTTGGTTTATTATAATTAGTAGTGTATTTTCGAAGTGCAAACATAAATTGAGAATCTTTTACAAAGTTTATTAACATAAGTAATA